>BLKR01003901.1:0-126883 GCA_011170035.1 Teleogryllus occipitalis
CCTTGGTCTGTTAAAATTGTTTCTAAATACTTATACGTCTGACAGCACTTAACAACCGAGCCATCCTCCATTACTAAATCTTTTCCTGTCCCTCCTACCACCATGTACTCTGTCTTCTTGAAATTGATTTTCAAGCCCCATTTTCCATATTCCTCATTTAATTTCCTTAACATATAATGTGCATCGTCTTCATCCTCTGCGAATATCACTTGGTCATCTGCAAAATTTAGTGAATATAACATATCATCATTCAATTTTATTCCCATCCTTTCACATTTTATCTTCCAGTTTTTTAGAGCTTCTCCTAGATATATTTTGAAGAGAGTTGGTGCAATACAACACCCCTGTCTTAGCCCTTTATTTATTTTGATTTCTTTTGATATGCTATTTCCTAATTTGACATAAGCGATATTGTCCGTATATAACTCTCTAATGGCCTTAATATATACGCTATTAATATGGTGGTTTTCCATGGCCATCCACAATTTTGAAAGGGGGACACTGTTGTACGCCTTTTGCAAGTCAATATAGACTAGATGTGTCTCAAGGTTATGCGCCAGCCGCTTATCTGTAACTTGTCGGATGGTAAATATATTATCTGTGCAGGATCTACCAGCACGAAAACCACTCTGTTCTTCCATTTCATTTATTTCATTTTCCAATCTGTTTTTAATAATTTTACCATATATTTTACCAAGGGAACTCAGGACAGTTATACCACGGTTATTGGAGCAGTCCTCTTTATCTCCTTTTTTAAATATATTGGAGATGTAACCCACTTTAAAGACTTCAGGTATCACACGGCCCCTGAGACATGTATTAAATAATTCTGAAAGCTGTTCAAACAACACCGATGGAGCTGATTTTATTAGTTCTATATTTATCCCACCGGGTCCGGGAGCTTTACCGCTTTTGAAACTTTTCACCACTTTCTCAACTTCAGTTGCTGATATCTCTTCTACCGGATTGTCAGATGTATCTTTCAGCTGATATAGAGTGCGGTATTCTGCACGGTGTTCCTGCAAAAGTTCTTTGTAATACTTTGCCCAGTTTTCTAAGCTTGTAAGCTGCAAATGTCCATATCTCACTTCATTTGTTCTCAGTTGTTTCAACACTTTCCATGCCTCCCGTGATCTTGAGCTTCCAATGGTGTTGCTGATTTCTTGACACTTGATGTCCCACATATCATTTTTGGCTTTTATAATCTTTTTTACTTCTCTACATATTCGTGTGTAAGTTTTTCTGTCTTCTAGATCATGGGTCGTCAGCCACTTTTGATAGGCGTTTTTCTTCTCCCGTACCCTTTCAGCAAATTTGTCATTCCACCAATACGTCCCGCTTCTCTGCTGCTTCCTTTCAATTTTCCCCAAACTTTCATATGCCGCTTCATGTACGTACTTTGTTATATCTCTGTACATTGCTTTTGGAGAGGAGTCATCCACAATTTGCAACTTCCCACTGAGCCTTAGCTTATACAAGAACAGGATTGATGGGTCTTCTAGTAAACTCAGTTTGTACTTAATATCTTCGCCTTTTCTTCTAGAGTCTTGTTCTTTTATTTGATTTTTTACTTTTCCATTTTGGAAGGGGAAAAGACATTTGGCTTGCAAAAGGAAGTGGTCAGATCCACACTCTGCACCTTTATAAACTCTACATTCCTCCACTCTGGTCTTATTACTCTGTTTACCAATAATGTAATCAATTATAGAGTATAATTTCCTTGATGCTTGAGACCCGGTATATTTATGGATATTTTTGTGCTGAAAAAAACCATTCCATATCTTCAATTCATATTGCTCGCACACATCTATCAGTCTTTCCCCATTCCCGTTCTTTACATCTTCTCCAAATTTCCCTACAACATTTCTTCCATATTGTCTTCCTACTTTTCCATTAAAGTCGCCCATTAAATATATTTCCTTCCTGTTTCCAATTTGGTCCAGAAGGTTCGTCAAGTTGGTAAAAAATTCAAATTTTTCGGTATCAGATGCACTGTCCGTGGGCGCATAGGCGGCAATTACGATCATATCGTACCCTTTCAGACGCAAATCAACTCGTAGTAGGTTTTCATTTATACCATCCCATTTTTTATATGATGTTTTAAAGATTTTCGTATGGCAATGGATACTCCTTTCTTTGCTGTTTTCTTTATTTACTCCGCTGTATATGTGAACGTAATTTTGAATCTCTTCCAAACCCTTCCCTTTCTTTTTAGTTTCAGATAGGGCAGCAACATCTAAATTTAACCTGTCTAATTCTCTAAAAACGTCAGATTCCTTTGTGACTATGCCTTGCACATTCCATGTTCCAAAATTCATATACCTATTTCGAAGGCCAAGTCGTCGTCGTAGACTAGCATGATTCCGAGGCTTGTTGCTTGGGACTCGTGCATGTTGAGTTTTTTCTGAGCGATGGGGTGCAGGCCCAACATCTCAACCCCCAACTTGGAGGACCAGGGATTTATTTTTGAGGTTTCCTTCCTCTAACCTTTTTGATGAAACATCATCATCTGCAAGGTAGCAGTTTTTTGAGAAAAGAGGTATTAAAGTCTTCCGCCTCTTCTGTCGTTGGAGAGCTGTCAAGCATCTCTTCCTTCTTCAGAGCCGTTGCCGACCTCTTCTTCCTCTTCGCTGGTTTTGGTCCACCCCGGGTATTTAATTTCCCCGGTACCCACCAGATACGTCTGGCCGGGCCCTATCCGCCACCTGGGGAGGCGCCCGCTGGGGGACCAGCAACCCCACACGGGGTTTTCGACATAAAAATAAAATAAAACTAGATGCTAAAGAATTGCACCGACTTTCTCGTTGTAAAATTTTCTAATTTCCTTCGTGTGGACTGGTACTGTACAGTTTTGCCATTCCTTCTTGCAAGCTGCCATCTATCGCTGCCCAAAGTACATTTTTTCACATTTTGTCAACTTTCTAGCCTCCAAAATAATAGAACAGAAATATCATTTTAAGAATATTAAAGAAGACTAAAATCTTGTTAATATGTAAATATTACCAACGGGAGAGACAATCAAAAAATTACATTTTTGTAACTTTTGAAAATATAAAATTGATAGAGCTATATGGCGTTTATGTCGTATAGGATTCGTTTGGCACCAACCTACCAAAAATTTTAAGAAAAAAAAATTTGTGAGAAAATTTTATATTTATCCAAATATTGCACGCACTATTGCACGAAAACTACTGAAATGTTTAAAAAATGTACACGTTCTTTATGAAAGAACTATTTATGTGCAACAAATTTCATTTGAAGGTAAAATTTATGTCTTCAAATACGAAGTTGTAGGAAGGCCGAAAAAAATTAAACTTTTGCAATTTTCGAAAATTTAGAGTTAACCGCATGTAAAGTCCTCCAAATTTTAAATAATGTTTTTCAAAACTGAAAAGCTTCAACTAGAGTGAGATGGACAGGGGTTTCTTCAATTTGGAAAAGATCGTACGTGTTGTTTAGGCGCTAGTAGTGTTCACAGAACGGAGGGACGTTTTGCTGTCAAATAGTTTTTCGGCATCAAGGATCCATAAAACTGGATTTCTGGCTACGCCACGTGTTAGACGATTTGCTCTTAATTTAGCAACTGGATTTATCCACTTTCTTGTTTTCAGGGCCCGTCAATGACATTTTTTCGTCGAAAATTAGCCTTTTTTTTTTTTTTTTTTTTTTACACAGCATTACATAACTTTATCTACTCTAGATATATTACTCCGTATACCAATACATATACAAGAAAGTGAAAATTAATAAAAGTTGGAGTAAGTCTGCATGATGTAAACGTCCGAACTAGTTGAAAATTGAGAGGGAAACCTTGTTTCGTGCCGGGAGGGACAACACTAATTTCCGCCGTTGAGAGTTGCTGTCTTGAACAATTACATTGGTTTTGTTTGATCTATTGCCGGGAAATGAGGTGAATTCATATCCTAATGTTTCAATATATTTTTTATACAAATCAACCAGTTATTAATAAACAATGTAAATGCAATTTCGTATTTCCCACCGTGTTATAAATCCAAAGTGAAATAATGGGCAAAATTAAAATCATGTGTTAATGTCATATGTTATTGTTGTCTACAGCACGTGTTTATATATTTTGTTAACACGGGGCAAAGATTCGCAGACTAAAGACACGCTTACTACTTACTTACATTCGTAATTACATTGTAAAGAGAATGAGAGGTGGTACGGAATGGCAGAACAGAATTTCTCCCACCATTTTTTTTATTTCCTTGGTGTGGCCTGGCTATACGTTCTTGCTCCATTCTCTAGAGAGCAGCCATTCATCCTCGCCCTAAATACATCTTTTTGACATTTTCCCTACTTTTGCTTTCCTAATAGTACAACCGAAATATTACTTTAAGAATATTAAAGAAGAGTCCTAAACAAATTTTCGCAGAATCATTTGAAGCCATTTTTTAGAAAATAGCGATTAAGCATTACTGTAAATGCGACATTTGAAACTATTTTTCACAGGAATCTATTGAGTTTTCGAAAACCTTAATTAGAAGTCATTTAAAGCGCTTCCACTCATAAATGTAATAATCTACATGTATACATATCAATGGAAATGTGCACATTAACGGCATGAGAGATATTTCAAAAATATTACATTTTTGTATTTAAAAACAACAACAAAAGAATACACCAAAATGAACGTTACATCATATAAAACAGTGTAATTAGTAGTATCAATTGGAAAAATTTAAAGAAACAATATGGAGTCATTTTAAGGAAATGGCGTTTTAGCGTTTCTGAAAATAAGGAATTTAAAGCTCATTTTTACAAAAAACTGTTGAGTGTTCGACAAATTTTATATGATATTATTTAAAGCACATCTTCCCCTTAAATCTAATAAAGTGAATAAATCGCCTCTAATGTAAATATTACCGACGTGGGAGACAAATAAAAAACGTTGCATTCGCACTCTTACTAAAACATAAAGAAAAAATGTTGAGCCGTTTTTGACAAAATCTCGTTTTTGTAATTTTTTAAAATTGAAAATAATACACGCTCTATTGCACGAAAAGTATGAAATATTTTCAAAAAGTCTACGTGACCTGAATGAAGGAACTACTTATGAGCAACAAATTTCAGTTGAAGAAACAATCTCTATCTTCAATTTTGTAGTAAAAAAATTCAAACTTGTGCAGTTTGCGAAAATTCAGACTTAACCATAAAAATCAGACCTTCATGTAAAGGGGGCTTCATGTACAGTGCCGTCAAATTTTAGAGTGTTTTTCTAAATTTCAAAGCTTCAACTAGAGTCAGCTGGACAGTGGTTTATTCATTTTGGAAAAGATGGTATGTGTGATTTAGGCGTTAATAGTGTTCACAGACGGACGGACGAACAGACAGACAGACGGATGTTTTGAAAAATACCCTTTTCCAGTGTCAGGGGACCCCAAAACGTGTATTTCCCTTGAAATCTCGAAATCGATTTTTCGCAACATTACATAACTGCCTCTATATTATGTATATTACTCCCATATATACGTATGTATACGAGAAAGTAACTAGAGGTGCACCAGAATTGCACAGACTTTCTCGTAGTTAAGTTTTCTAATTTCCTTGGTGTGAACTGGGTTTTAAGGTCTTACCACATTCTCAGGGCAGCTGCCATCTATGGTTGCCCTAAGTATATTTTTTGGCAATTTCGGTCTCCTAATAGTAAAACAGAAATATTACTTCAAGAATATTAAATAAGAGTAAAACTTCGTCCTAAATAAAAATTTCATTGAAAAAGTTGGAGCCATTTTAAAGAAAATGGCGATTAATTATTACTGTAAATGCGAAATTTGAAGCTCTTTTTCGCAGGATTTTATTAAGTTTTCGAAAAATTTCATTTAAAGACATTTGAAGCACATCCATCTAGAAATGCAATGATGAATAAAAATCGATAGAAATCGCCTATTATCGGCGTGATTCAGAATTCAAAAAAATTACATTGGTGTAATTTTTCAAAAAATAGATAATTTATAGTAGTCGCATCAATTAAATATGTAGTTTTAATCAATAGAATTTTCACGAATCGTGATTGTGTGTAGACTTACACGTCCACATGCAACAGTTAAGGAGTGAAATGTTATATGGCGAACCCATATTGGACTAAAATTGAAAGTGAAGTTAATAAAATAATATATAACATGGAGAGAATTTATGAGCATAGCAGGGCAACGGAAGAAATAATAGGGCAACGGAAGAAATAATAGTATTGATAATACGAGAGGAAGTAATCTATTCATAATATTGATTCATTGTTGTAATGAGTATATATTTAATAAATATGGTATTCTGCCATGACTTCGTTTTGGAGCTTCTACTGAACCAATTGTATTATTTTTTCCTTTAAATGAAAGAATGTGATCCGTAGATGTGTTATTAGATACCGTTTGTGTTACTTCTCCAACATTATCTGTGTAAATTAATGAATTAAATCATTCTTTAATAGTACGCTTATCAATAGTCAATTGTTTTCTTCCAAAAGGTGGCTGTTTCAAAATCGATTATATGAAACGATAGATGTGAGTCGACGCTGCTTCATGGTAGCGCTGCTTGATGTTTTATTTTGATTGTTGAGATTTGTTTACAATTCAAGTTTTTGTTTCAGTTTAATAATTGCATTGTGGCGTTGACAGTTTTCATGCATTTGCTTTTGTGGTGTATTTTGTAGAGAACATTCGGATAGTGGGTTTTGCTCGATTGTATTGAAGTAGTCAAGTTGTTCACAGGTTATGTCGAATTCCGAATCGTTGCCCACGCGCCCCAAAAGACGCAAACGTACATTAATGCATTCCCCGCTTTCACCTTGTAAGGAGCAGCATCAGTTAAAAAACAACACGCTTCCATGCATGATACCACTAGGTCATAGCAGACTCATAGAGTGATTGAAAAATCTGGCTATTGTAGCGTTGTTGCAGTTTTCTAAAACTTCACAATTTAATAGAAATGATGACGAAGGAGATGCAGGGCACATCTTTCCTACAATAATATTTGCAATATATCTTCCTTCATCGTCAGTAGTTTCATCAATTGAAACCCAGACCATACTAGTTTTTTTATTTCCTCTTACAGGTTAGTCAGAATTTCCGAATAAATAGTTTTCATGTCATTTTTTTTCTGAGTGAGCTTTCATCCGGAATTTGTTTGTCAGTGTATTTTTCTAAGAAGCTCTTGAACCCAGGGTCGCTGACTTTCTAAATGGACATATCGGCTCTAACCAATGCACGACACAAATCGGTAAAGAAGGCTGACTTACTTGATTGAACATCAGGTGAAGATGTCAGGAATGTTAGCTGAAGCTTCAATTTTCTTTCTTTGTTTCTCTGTGTTTTACTGTAGCGATGTGCTGCGTGACTTAAAACCGTTGGGAGGTTTAAACCTTTTTCTCACAGCATGCAAAGTACAATATACTCGAGTCAATTCTGAAGGTTTCATTAGGAAACTCGCGGATGTATCGAGCCACTAACTCTTTGGATGTCGCTTTGATTTTTTGCATTGTATCGTACCAGTCCACAGCACTCAATAAGACTGTTATATTAAACGTAAAATACTTGAAAGTACAGTCTGTAGTTTTACGAAGAGCCGGTTGTACGTGACCAGTTGTAGTGGAGAACTAATATTGATAGTTTCCGATTTTCGCATCTCTTGAGGCAAGGAGTATCTTGGTGGGGCGCAGGAAGCACAATAATACTGACATACTAAACAATGTTTGTCCGATTAATATTGTGTTGCGCGTGGGTTGAATGTAACACGAGAAAGCATGTTATTGCTTACAATTTTGCTTCTTGACCGTTCGCTCATCCTTCTGAGAAGCAAAGGCAGAGGGTCAGTCGGAGCGAAGGTCATGAGAACATAAACGTGCAGTGTTACATTGCTCGTTTATCAGAAAAACAGATTCCCTGAATATTATTGGGAAATTCTTATTTGATTTTTTACAAGTAATATTCGAATGTAACGAAATATGTTAAAAAATTGTTGTTAAAAAGAAAATATGTGAAAATTTGTACTTATACTAATATAAGTAAGAATATGTAAAATAAAAATGGTTTCAACTCATTCAGAATGTCTAGAAAACTCTAGAAAATAAATTCAAAGCAGGTGCCTTGTTTCTATCAAAACATGTATTTACATGAAAATACGTTCACAAGTGATGAATTTCTGTGCAGTGGTATGTAATTTAGGAATGATCATTTACATATTAAGACTAATCTGTAAAGTTGTTTTGTATATCATTTGCTCCCAATGAATAAGTTCATTCATATTTTTCTAAAAAATAAGCAAAAATTAATTGGTCTAAAAATATTTTTATCGAAGCAAATAATATCTGAAAATCTTTGGTTTCTATTATTCATATTTCAGGATCCATAATCTCTATCACTTGAGATAAAACAATGATGCTAATATTGTTTTGTTATGTGGCTCAGTGCATTGTCAATTTATTATTTACACATAATGTAATGTTGGTGGGTCATTAGTTTTCTATTGTATCAGTCGTATAATGAATTGATTTACCTCAACAAACAAGTTTTATACTACGTGTTACTAGCACACAGAACATTAAACATATAAATTTTTGTCATCTTCAGAATTATAAAAACTGGTAATTATGTTTCAGAATAAATACAAGTATTTTCATTTAATTTTATGATTATGATTCATCAATTACGTTATAACATCTATAACTATTACTCCGGATCTATCTACTACCGTACCCGTGCATGAACTTCCGCATGTTATACACAGCTTAAAGTATATACTCATAAGCTTATACTCAGCTTAAGTGCCTTCAAGGTCACGATTTAACAGATCAATT
The DNA here is from genome assembly GCA_011170035.1 of Teleogryllus occipitalis. NCBI lineage: Eukaryota > Metazoa > Arthropoda > Insecta > Orthoptera > Gryllidae > Teleogryllus > Teleogryllus occipitalis. The sequence goes on from BLKR01003901.1 coordinate 8,813, forward strand.
TCAAAGCTTTTTTTATGAATACAATAGAAGAAAAACTATAAAATAATGTTGCTACATGTAGGAATTTATCTCAAGTATTTTTATTGGATAATGATTTACTGTGTATGGTAAGTCAATATTTGTTTTCGTAAATTATGCATGTTTTATGTAAATTAGTTACTATGTCATATATATTTCAATCTTTGAATGTTAAAGTAGTGGTTTCATGAGGTTGGTTATATTAAGTGTTAATATATGAAAACCTTTGTTTTTACATTTCCTATTATATGCAGAGGTTATATTCCGTATACAAGAAGTTACACCCTTGACGTAATATAAATCCAAGTTTGTTTGTAGTCTCTCTTTAGAAATATGTACAATAATGTTATATATACCCCATAAAGGTATCTTATGTGATGTTATTGTACCTTAATATTGTATTTCCTTTAATGTAAGATGTTATGTATTTCATTCTTTGTATGTTTGTCAATTACAGCCTGAAGATGAAATTAATGTGATTTCGAAACGGGTTGCAATATGAAATAAATTGTCCTTGCATTATTCGTTGTCTATAATTTGATTGAAGCCTGTTTACATCATAAAAAACTATAAAAATAGGATAAGTTTTACGTGACAATTTATTGATAGTGTTGGAATATGATATAAAACTCCAGAAAAATTGTATATGTAAGTCTACAGGTACTAATCGCGCAAGTGTTCTAGATATTCCACAGCGGGGGTGCGGGCAGAGGAGGGCTCTGGTTACGTCACAGCTTAAAAGGGCGTACCAACTGTTGAAATGAACATAGCGCGCCAAAGCGTGGAATAAACTTACGTGAATGGCAGCAAATACTCCAAGTCATCGGAATAGCTATCATGTTCATCTTCACTGGCTGCGTCATCAGCAACATTCTCTATAACGTCGTCGATGGCTATTTATAAAATTCCATCTTTCTGCCAACATTAATCTTCACACTTCTGGATGTGATTGCAAAAGCCTTCCCAGTCTGCAGATGTGACAGTGGAGAATGCATGATTTATTTATTTTATTTATTTTACGTCAAAAAAAAACAGTTAGAAACTGCGTATGACGTGCTATGGGGAAAAGTGAATTGTGTGCACATTTTCAAAATTCTGTGATCCCTACACTAAGTCATATACTACTTAAATTTTGAATTTTTGAAAGGGGAAAAAAAACTCCCATGTAATAAAATCTATTTTCAAGGATAAACAAGCAATAAATTTTGAATTTTGAAAGGGAGAAAAAAAACAAAAAAACTCCCATGTAAAAAAATCTATTTTCAAGGGTAAATAAGCAATAAATTTTGAATTTTGAATTTTGAAAGGGAGAAAAAAACAACAAAAAAACTCCCATGTAATAAAATCTATTTTCAAACATAAATAAGCAATAAATTTTGGCTCTTATTACTTCCTGCCGCGACAACATGGACACGATAATTTGAATAATTGTATTTCCCACTGAATTCTAGAAGACGTGCACAGAAAATGAAGTTACATTTATGTCCAGAAGCAAAACAAGGGGCCATCTCAGCATTTGCTCAATGGATCAGGGAAACTGGACGAAAAACCTGATCGAGATGGGGGTCATTGACCCGGAAGCTGTGTTACAATAGTTGTTACAGGTTGTTTATACTCATTTATACAGTCCAAATGGTAAATAATGCATTATGTATCATTGTTAAAATTAATGTTACTTTTCTTGTGATGCTCAGTATAGTCTCTAATTGTATAGAAACAGTTATGCAGCAGAAACGATTTCACTTGGGATTTAAACTTTTCTATTGAATTTAATCGTTTAATGTCATCTGGCAAAGTGTTGTAAAATAATGTACATGTATTGTATGTGAATTTTTTGTAATAAGCTGTTGATACTGTCACCTGATGAATATGATTTCTACGTCGAGTGTTATAGTAATAGACTTCGGCATTTTCTGAAAAAATATTTCCGCCCTTGAGCAAGTCATTTTTTACAAAAACCACTGATTCGTAAATAAAAAGACACGGTAATGGTAGAATTCCTAGATTAATGAAGAGAGGCTTACATGAATCACGTGGGTGGGATTTGGTTATTATTCGTACAATTCGTTTTTGTAATCTAAAAGTCTGGGAGCTATAAGATGTATTTCCCCAGAATATTATGCCATATCTCAGGCGGGAATGAACATTCGCGAAGTATACACAACGAGCAGTATGAAGGCTGACTGAATTTGCAAGAATTCTGAACGCGTAGCATAATGAACTTAATTTTGTGTTCAATTCATTTAAATGGACGTTCCATTTAAGGTTTGACTGAATTGAGAGACCTAAAAATTTTGTTGCATTAACATCAGTCAATGGTACACTGTTCATTTTCAATGGAGCACAGAATTGTTTATTTGAAATGGAAAACTGCATTAAAACCGGTTTCTTTTCGTTTACTATTAATTTGTTATTTCGGAACCAATTTGAAACATCTGATATTGTACTATTTACGGTTTCTTTATTGCAAAGGATGTTCGTATCATCCGCAAAGAGAACCGTTCTTCCGTTTCGAATCGCCGAGGGCATATCGTTTATGTAAAGTAGGAACAGAATAGGGCCTAAAATCGATCCTTGAGGAACTCCACATGGAATGGGCAAAGAGTGGGAAAGGTGCGTACGTAATGTTCCATCATTCCAGTAAGGTATTTCAACTCTCTGAGATCGTTGTTTAAGGTACGAACATAACCAATCTAGAGCAATACCACGAATTCCATATGAAGGTAATTTGGAAAGTAAAATGTCTTGATCAATGACGTCAAAAGCTTTTGAGAGATCTAAAAATAATCCAATAGGTGCCTCGTTTTGATCCAATGATGAGGCGACATCTTTAAGAAAAGAAAATATAGCTGTTTCCGTTGATTTTGATTTTCTAAATCCATGTTGGCAATCTGAAAGCGCGTCGTGTTTACTGAGAAAGGTTTCCATTCGTACGTAAAAAAGTCTCTCTAATATTTTTGAAAAAACTGATAGAAGAGAAATGGGCCGATAATTTTGAATTTCATTTTTGTTGCCTTTTTTGAAAAGCGGCTTAATTTTAGCTGTTTTGAAAATATCTGGAAACGTTCCAGTGCATAAAGATGCATTAAATATGTGAGTTAACGGGTGTATAATGGCATACGCACAAGTCTTTAACAAAGAATCTGGGAATTCATCTAAACCGGACGAATATTTATTTTTTAGTTTACCGATTATTTTGAGAATTTCATAGGAAGAAGTTTCGGAAACGAACATTGTGTCTAAAATTTTGGGTGAACTGTCTGGTTTTGAATTTTGTGGCTGAAGACGCTTAGTGAGATCGGCAGCAATTCTCGAAAAGTATTGGTTAAAGAGATTAGCCACTGTTGCCGGATCGTTCACATTTATATCGTTATATTTTAAAACAACATTCTCTACGGGTTTTCTAGTTGATTTGGTAGTATTGTTTATTATATTCCACATTGCTTTTGTTTTATTATTTGAGTTCAAAATATCCTGATCGTTTTTCATGATTTTAGCCTGCCTTATGACTTTTCGTAACAATGTTTTGTATTTTTTAAAGTAGATAAGGAAATCTTGAGATACGTCATGACGTTTAGAAATAAAGTAGAGTACGTTTATTTTTACACGATGTTCTAATTCCTTTTGTGATCCAAGTATTACTTTTTCGTGAAATGTTTAATTTTCTCTTTTTAATAGGAAAGTATGCGTTAAAGAGAAATGAAAGCTTTGAGAAAAATAAATTATATTTTTCATTTGTGTCAATAGCGTTATAAACTGCCTCCCATGATTCTTTCAGCAAGTAGTCCGTAAATAACTTTATGTTAACTGTAGTAAATGCTCTGCACATGCTCTGCACATGCGATTTGTGAGATCATGGAGGCGTTGAATTGACATGTCTCCAGAAACATTATGTTCCCTAAACACTCTTTTAATTTTAACCCATGTTAACTCTATGGGATTCAAGTCGCAATTGTAGGGTGGAAGACGAATAACAATATGACCCCTTTCAGAAGCCATTTTGTCAATTACGTAAACCTTCTCGTTTGGTTTATTAGCTTGTATTAAATGCAACAAAATACTTTTGCGTTGATTGGGATCACAATCAATTCCTCTCTTCCGTAACCAATCTACCATTGTTAATATGGTGTTGTATCTCGAAGGGACTCTTTCACCTTGCCTAGAATGGTAAGGGGCATTATCCATGACTATGACGGATGCGGGTGGTACATTTGGGAGTAATTGCGTATTAAACCATTTTTCGAAACTGATGGAGTTCATTTGTCCGTGGTAATCCCCTTGTGATGTGTTTGCTGCCATTATTATATGTGTTATAGCATTTGCGACAAAACCATTTCGCGAACCTGCACTAACTACAATAAGTCGCTTTGCAGAACTGCCTCACGAAGTCACTCCTAAAATATTGTTCTCTTTTTGCCAGCATTTTCCTGTCGTCATATTATTGTCTTTTATTTTTTTTTCAATTTATTGGTTTTGATGGTAGGTATATAGATTAGTTGTTAACAACTTTACATATGTATTGATTTCTTATAGACTAACTTATAATTAACTTAAAATTAACTTACAACTATTACAATGGGAGAGGAATCCCTAGTGGGTCCTCTAATCAGGTTCCAATTCGGCGAATTTGATGAGAAATGAATGGTAGGGGTATTTATTTGTAATTCTAGTTTGATGGATGGGATTTTTACCGAGTCTGAAAGGCGCCAGGGAGGGGATTTGATTTAAGCTGGAGTAAAAGTTAGTGGAGAGATAAGCTATATGCTGTGATAACGGTTCGAGGTTAAATTCCTTATGAAGTTGGAGGTTGGATACGAACCATGGGGCGTTGGCAATTGTTCTAAGAAACTGATTCTGTATTACTTGAATTCTGTTAATGTTAGTTTTGGAGGCGTTGATCCATATGGGGCAGGCGTACAGTAGTAGCGGTCTTATGACTGTTTTGAATATTAGTATGGAGGAATTGAATGGTACCGAGCTATTTCTGTGAATTATTGGTTTTAGCTGCAGTAATTTTATTTTGGCTTGAATTAGTTTGTTATCTATGTGTTGCTTCCAGTTTAGTTTGGTGTCTAGTTGAAGGCCGAGATATTTAACCGGTTTGTTGGGAGGTAACCATTCTATTGTGTTATTGTTCAGTGTCATAGGAGTGGGTGGAGTGTAAGGTCTTAGTGTGAATATTTTGGCGGAGGTTTTATTTGGATTTAACTGTATCTTCAGTTTGGAAGCCCAGCTATCTAACATGTGAAGGTATAATTGCATTCTGTTTCTAATTAGATTCATGGATGTGTCTGAAGAGAATATGGCCGTATCATCCGCAAATTGAGCAGTTTGAATATTATGTAGTTTAGGAAGATCAGCGACATACAAGTTGAATAAGGTCGGAGAAAGTGGGGAACCTTGAGGGAGTCCAGCTTTTATTAATCTCGGATTTGAAAGGTGGTTGTTAACATTTACCGAAAATGTTCTATTGTCAAGAAAACTATTTATTATTGAGAGTATGTAGTGGGGAGTGCCAATTTTGATTAGTTTGTAGTTCAGGGCTTGATGCCATGTTCGGTCAAATGCTTTTGTAATGTCTATGAAAATCGCTATTGTGTGGTGTTTTCTTTGAAAGGCTGTGTATATATGTTCTGTAATACGGAGTAACTGATGTTGTGTGGATATTTTTTCTGTGAATCCAAATTGTTCTATAGGTAAAGCTTTTGTTAGGTGGAGATGTTTGTTTAGTCTTTTTAGGATAATTTTTTCGAACATTTTTGAAAGGTTTGGTAACAAGCTTATAGGGCGGTAACTGTCGGTCAAGGCAGCGTTTTTGGTTGGTTTGGGGATGGGAATGATGATTGCATGCTTTTCAAGTCAGTGGAAAATAGCCGATTCTGAAGCATGAGTTGAAAATGTTATTTAAAAATGCTATTGCTGTGGGTGGCAAATACTTTAGAGCTGTGTTATTAATGCAATCGTGACCTGGGGAGGTTTTTTATGATTTTATTGATTTCAGTCGGAGATGTGTATTGGATTTTGTGGTGAGGTCCATGAATACTTTCTCTGTCTGTTTTTATTATGGTGTTGTGTTCGGGATGAAATTGTGAATTATTTAAGGTGAATGTCGATGAAAAATAGTCAGCAAGTTCTTCAGCTTTATGATATGATGAATAAGCTTTACCTGTCGTGGTTTTTAAGGGAGGGATTGTGTTTTTCTTTTTTAGTATTTTCTTGGTGAATTGCCAGAGCGAATTGTTGTTGGTGTTTAGTGAATTTAGTAGATTATGAAATTGTTGGTTTTTGTGATTTTTTATGAATTTTTTGACAATGTTAGTGATTAGGTTTAGTTCCTTCTTAAGTTCTCTAGTTTTAAGTTGGATCCACAGTCTTCTGGTTTTATTTTTTGTGATTATTGCATTTTGAATAGATTGAGGTAATTTGCTGTATGTGTTTTTGTTAGCGTTTTGTAGTATGGTGGGTTGAGATTTTTTAATAGAAGAGATAATTAGTTCGTTCAAATAGTTTATTGATTCATCTATTTCAATTGGAGTTTTCAGGATCCTTATTCTAGGAATTGCATTTCTGATTAAAGTTTGATAGTTTGCCCAATTTATTTTTAAAGTATTTATTTTAGGGGTAGGGGCGTGTGGAGGGGTTAATTGTTGGGTAGTCATTAAAACCGGAATGTGATCCGAGTCTAGTTCAAAAATTGCTGAAATGTGAAATTTTATTTTTGTGTTGGTTAAGGCTAAATCAAAGATATCCGGTTTGCGCAGACGGTCGAATGGGTAATATGTTGGTTCGGGAGGAGATAAAACTTTTAAGTTAAATTGATTAATTATATTTGCTAAGATTTTACCATCGTGATTACTGGTTTGGCAGCCCCAGCTTGTATGTTTGGCGCTGAGGTCACCGAACAATAGGACATTTTCCGTGGGCTGGAAGAAATTTTGAAGGTTTGCGTTTTGGATTTTAGTACTTGGTGGCTTGTATACTGATATTATTTTCCATAATTTATTGTTTATATTAATGTTAATTGCGATGGCTTCAATGCCAGGGGAGTTGGGGAGATTAGATTGGTAGTGATTATAGCATGATTTTACTGCTATTAGTACGCCTCCACCTTTGGTTTCAGATCTATCAGATCTGTAAAGAGTGTAATTTGGGATGAATAGTTTTTTTTTTATTGAGGTGCGTTTCAACTATGCATGCAATGTCAACGTCGTAATGGTGCAGAAAGTGAATTAATTCCACCTTTTTGTTATTGATTCCATTAGAGTTCCAATTTAAGCAGGTTAATTTATTGTTGGGTTTATCTGCCAGTGCTATTGGTTAAGTACGCGGATACGGAGTTTTGAATGGTGCTGATTATAGATGGTATTAAAGAATTGATGAAATTAATAATGCGTGAGGTGATGGCATTTATTATTGTGTTGATTATCGGGTTGCTGGCGTGGGGGTCTGGTGATTGAGAATTTGGTGGGGAGGTGTTACGGGAGTTTTGGGCAGTTTTGGGTTGATTTTGGGAGTTCGAAATATGGTTGAAGTTCCGGATTGTGTTGGTTTGAGGCAATGGTGGGAATTATTGATTAAGGTTGATTTGTGAGGATTGACCAGTTAAGGATTGGTTTGCATAACTATTATCATTGGGCGGGTTTTTTTTCACTTATCTCATTAAAGTATGAACAGTTCTGGTTCCTGATCTCCGCCCTGTGGTTTCCTTTACAGAGAGCACACGTCGGAGTTTCGTTCTTCTTGGGACACTTTACTGAATAATGATGGCCCGCACAGAACGCGCAGTTGATGACGTGATTGCAGTTATTTTTTGCGTGTCCGAAATCTAAACATCTTTGGCATTGCAAGGGGCCTTTCGGTTTTTTACGTCTTTCTACCTTCACTCGATGGTTACATATTTGATCTATTGATAGAATGATGTCAATTGGTTCGGTTCCGTTAAATTCGGCGGCCACTACAGGAATGGGGTTGCCGTCCTTTTGGAGCCTGGTCACTTTCAAAATTGAAGGGAACCGCTGTTTTAAGTCTAATGCTATTTCGGATACTGTTATTGATTGATGCAGGTTCTTAAAAACCACTGAAAAGTTTTTGTTTGAAGGATCTTTGAACGAATGAAAGCTCCATTGTGTTTGTATTAAGTATTTAACTATATTACGGAAGTCTGTTTGTGTTTTGGCACTGATCTTGACTTTGTCATATTTAACATCTGATATGAAATTACTTGTAACTTTATGCTTAAGTTCCTTGGAGAAATTATTAATGTTCATTATATTAGACACATATATGGGAGGAATTTTACCTGTTTGAGACAAATTATCGTTTGAGTGATTGTTTAGGTAAGCAAATCTCGTGTCCTCGATTTCATCATTGATTTTTCCTAATTCACTGAATCTGTTATCGGTAGGCACATTATATTCAAGTTCACTTGATAACTGAGATGGGTCACTAGATTTGTTGGGATCTACACTAAATTTTTTGTTTTCGTGAGAGTTTGAGGTATCACCGACTGACCCTTTTCTGGCGAGAGAGGTTGCAGTTGAAGGGTAGGTTTGACCGTTGGTCGCGTTTACTGTTGAGTTTTCAAACCTCGAGATTCACTTCGGGGTTGTGCTGCATCAGGGCTGCGTCTGTGATGAAATCCATATCTTCACTAGATGGCAACATTTCCGGATTTTGAAGAACTTCGTCTGTGAAGGGGGTGTCGAATCCACCGTTGTTTAGGGTTAAAAGAGCACTGCTTATCGCATGCCCTGTTGATGAGTTGACATCGAATGACATTCACTTATCACATGATATCATTTAAGTTGTCACTGCAACTTCGAAGTTCACTCACTACGGGATACTAGTTAACTGACGAACTGCGGGAGCTCCGCTTACTAGGTCCGCACGGCTCGGAGTCGAGCACTAGAATGGCGATATTATTGTCTATCCACGATTCATCTAAATAAACAACCTCCCTTTCTTCCTCTCTAAGATGCTTCAATCTTTCCAGGTATCGAGATCTCCAATCCACAATATCACATCTTTCTAACAATAATTTCCGTTTGTTCTGTACTTTCTTCCAAACGAATCCCATTGATTTCAAAATGGTTCGGAGTGCTGAAAGACCCCAATTCCAATTAATGTTTTGTTTCCAGCACTGGTAGAAGTTTTGTTATAGTAGGAACGACCTTCTGAACAGTGTCACATTCATGAATAGTGTCCCTAATTACTCTTTTGTCAAAATCGTCCAACAGGATTTTCCCGCGTGTTCTTGTTCTGGCAAAAAATAAAAAAGTTTCATACACTTACCCTTTGCGAAAAAAATAAAACAAAAACTAAATATATTCAAATAAGAACGTGTCATGTATTTCATTTAATAAAAACGACAATAGTAGCTCTTTTGCCTGGAGTTTCAGGAGACTGATCTGGGTACGAAAGCTTAAATTTTTTAATTCTATTCACGGATGCAATTCTAGTTCCCGTGTAAATGTTTGCCCTCTTTAAGGCTTGGTGGACAGGGGCAAGGAGAATCTTGTTGTCTTTCTCTCTGTGACAACATTCCACCACGTTAGCGATGATTTTTCTCTCCCCACTATGAGGAGTGTGGATACGGCGAGATGGATACTCCGAGTTATCGGAGTTTCCCGAGACGGCCCTGGGACTGCCTCTGCCATAACTAACCTTCACGAAAAGTGATGAAGATAACCGTGTTTTAATGCAAGTGTCCAATTAGAGTTCTACCAGATCAATAAGCCAAAGTCGTGTAAAATGAAGAAACAATAAATAAGTAAATCAAATAACAGTAAACCGTAATCGTTGAACCAAAACAAAAGCCAAAAACGTTGGTAAGTATGAGAACGATATATAGGCAAAACACCAATTAACACACATTTAACTACACTAATTAACACATTTTTTCTTTAAATTTCTAATAAGGTAAGAGCAAAATACACTTATAAAGTTAGCATAGGCAATTTCAAAGCTTCAACTACAGCCAGATAAATACGGAATTCTTCAATTTGGAGAAGATCGTACGAATGGTTTAGGCGCAGACGGAAGGACGGACGGACGGACGAACGGACGAACGGACGAACGGACGAACGGACGAACGGACGAACGGACGAACGGACGAACGGACGGACGGGATGGGCAGATGAATCGTCGTAAAGTATGAGAACGATGTATAGGCAAAACACTAATTAACACACATTTAACTACAATAATTAACAAAACACTAATTAACACATTTTTTATTTAAATTTCAAGTAAGGTAAGAGCAAAATACACTTATAAAGCTAGCATAGGCAATTTCAAAACTTCAACGACAGCCAGATAAATACGGGATTCTTCAATTTGGAGAAGATCGTACGAATGGTTTAGGCACAGACGGCCGGACGTTTGGATTCCAATTGGTTTTTCGGCATCAAGAACCCACAAAACATGGATTCTGGCTACACCACATGTTAGAGGATTTTTTCTTCCAGTTTAGCAACTGGTTTAATGCACTGTTTCGCCACCAGAGCCCGGTAATGAATTTTTTCCACCGAAAATCCGTCATTTTTTCGCGCAGCCCTTCACAACTTTGTCTACACTACGTACATTACCTCGTATACACGTATGTATACGAGAAAGTAAAAATTGTCAAATAGAAGAACAGAGAAAATGTGAAAAAGTGTCTTAGGCGCAGGTAGCAGCTGGGAGAAGAGACGATACCAAAAATTGGTGAATTGAGTGATTCCGGGCGGAATTTTACCCATTTGGGTATTTTCGACCAGTAGGGTAGCGCCCCAGCCGCGACAAGCGTTAAGCTCTGACGGGTTTCCTGGTCCGTGTGGTACTGTCATGCATGTAAGTGTGTGTGTGTGTGTGTGTGTGTGTGTGTGTGTGTGTGTGTGTGTGAGGGGAGAGTATAGGACAAGGAAAAAGAAGGAAAGGTTGCGCGCGGTTGCTTCATGCATTCGCCTGGTGTTAGAGAAACCACGGAATGCTACCAATCAGAGCAGCCGGTCGTTAGAATTCTCCTCCAGACAACAACAGACTTCGAACTAGCTATATGGCAAGTGTCGAAAATCCTGCCACTGTCTTCGAACCTCAGGACCTCCCGGTCAGAGGCAATGAAGTTACATCAGTTGATGCCCTGAACCACCGCTCCTGGTTCGATGTCAAAAAGCTGGCTATGAGTAAAAAGATGAGGCAAATTAACGTAGTCGAGGAAAAATAAGCAATTTTTGTAGCCCCACTTTTATCAATCATTTACTCTTTGAACGAAGAAATCTAAGAATTAAAGATTCAGTTAAAATAAAAGGTGACAAACGCATTTATTTTGTGGATTTCGTGGCATTTATTTAAATGGAGTCATACGCCTTTCATCGTTCGTAATGTTATCAAGCGTTTGATGTATACCATATTACTAATGACAAGTGATATGTCGTATCTCCAATAAATTATATCGATACGGCTTGGCATTTCCTCATGTCCAATGAAAATAGAAGTTGCTACGAAAGATTGTTAGTTTTCAATACTTTATCTTATTTATTTATTTATTTAGTCAAAAACTGTATGTGACGTATGGGGGAGAAAATCATCTGCGCACGCTTTCTTGAGTTTCAGAATCCCTTCCTAACAATTTAACTATTAATAGTTGAAAGATTAATAATAATAATAATAATAATAACAACAACAACAAATTTAAAAAGCGTGTGATTAACATTTCAAAAACTAGATATTTTCGTTGCCAAATTATAGAAACTTATTTTTAACGGTAAAGAACGAACAGACTTGTTTTTTTCTGTATTGTTAACAAAATAGAAACTCACCCTAGGCTCTACTACTACTACAAGCAAAGGAAAGTTCAACAAAACGTGCGCATAGTGAAGCTACATTTACGTCCAGAAGCAAATCAAGGGGCCATCTCAGCATTTGCTCAATGGATCAGGGAAACTGGACAAAAACATGATCGAGATGGGGGTCATTCACCCGGAAGTACATTATTTGTTACAGGCATATTATAGTATAGAAACAGTTACAGGCATAGTATAGAAACAGTTTTGCAGCAGAAAAGATTTTACTTTTAATTTAAATTTGTGTACCAATTTTAATTGTTTAATTTCATCTGGAAATGCATTGTAAAGTAGCGTACATGTTTTGTATGTGGATTTCTTGTAGTGAGCTGTTGATACTGACACTTGATGAACATGATTTCTACGTCGAGTATTGTAACTATAAATATCAGTATTACATGAAAATATGTTCCCACCGTTAAGTAAGCCAGTTTTGACAAATACTACAGACTCATAAATAAATAGGCAAGGCAATGGTAAGATTCCAAGCTCAATGAAAAGAGGCTTGCACGGATCACGTGAATGGGATTTTTTCATTATCGGATAATTTTCTTTTGCAATCTAAATGTCTGGGAACTAAAGGATGAGCTTCCCCAAAATAGTATGCCATATCTCAGGCGGGAATGTACATTTGCAAAATACACGCAACGAGCTGCATGAAGGCTGACAGAAATAGAAAGAATTCTGAATGCATAACATAATGAGCTTAATTTAGTGTTTAATTCTGTTATATGTACATTCCATTTGAGGTTTAATTGAATTGAGAGACCTAGAAATTTTGTTACCTTAACATCAGCTAATTGCATATTGTTCATTTTTAATGGAGCATACGATTGCCGATTTGAAACGCAAAATTGCATTGAGACCGTTTCTCCTTCGTTAACTATTAATTTGTTATTACAAAACCAATTTGAAACTTCTGAAATTGTACTATTTATTGTTTCTTTTTTTGCAAAGAACATTCGTGTCATCGGCAATTCACAGAATAAAACAAACTAGAGGGCCTTTAACGTTCTCCACTATGTCTATATTTGAAATTATCGTAAATTCAGTGTTGAACTAAATTGAAACCTTCACAATACGACCTTAGTACCCATAGTACATTAAAAAAAACTACCCTAGATGAAAGAAATTTAAAGAAAATAATTCAAGCGGTTTTCGAAAATATTTTTTAATGTTATTAATTTCAAGTCCAAATTACGCAAAAAATATTCATTTTTTCAAAAATTTGTTCATGACCTAATTTTAGAAGATGACTTTTGTAGAAAAGATTGTTGTTTAAAACAACGATCTTAATAGTTTTGAAATAATTATTTCAAAACTATTTAGAAAGAAACTGCAAGATTTGAAATAATCTTGTAGTTTTGAAATAATTATTTTTTTGCAATTTTCGAAAATACAGAGAGTTAGCCGAAAATGAGACTAACCATATTTTACCCTTCTTGATACATATGAAAAGAAAATTTAAAGAAACAATTCTGAAAACGGCCAAGTTTTTGGGGAAAATAATGGTTTAATATTATTTCAAAGTTGCTTAGCTGTATATCACACAAAATTGCGTGATAATGACTCAGCTTTTCAAAAAATAGTACAAGCTCTTTTTTCAAGATCTATTTTTAACCCAACAATGGTTGCGACGTTTTACCAAGTAGGACACAGGGCTTTTTTTCTTTTGGGCAACCTTTTGCGAAGATAACATCTTTCCTGGAATCGTTCTTTCTTGGCTTATCTCTTTCGTAATCTGTTACTGGAATTCAGGTAGCCAGGCCGCTTCCTTGTCGCTGACAATGTTCTATTTTAGGAATGGACTGTTGTCGGTAGTACAACGCTTTCCAACAATTACGAATTTTGTTTCCAATTTTCGAAAATACAGAATGCAAGTATCGCAATTGAAATTCATGAAATTGCTTTTACTCTTATGACGTCCCTTTTTTATGACAAATCTATCTTCATTAAAGCAGCTTTAGATTAAAATATTATCATCTGCATCGTAATCTGTTGCATTTCCTTATCAGAAATAAACCTCTTATTCTTCTTTACCATTGTATTCTCATATAAAAGATTTCAATTCATTAATAACTGGGTTCTACGTGTCCGTCAAGATAGTTTTCATTCACAGAAATGGCGTCATCGAATACGATGAGATGATCCTTTTCGTCCGCCGTTATGATCCGTGGCTCGGTGTTCACAGGAAGTGGCATTTCAGAGGCTCTCTCGAATGACAGCCGACTATATTTCCGGAGTCTCACAAATGAATCGTGCCAGGTGTGTTAGTATTCTTGCCCTTGTAGATTTGAGAACTATTCTTGTCTCTGGTTATATCAATTTTGCGTCTGTCTGTGTGAACAGTAATATAGATTTATACAGGTGGCATAGGACCAATTTTCACAGATAACACTCAAGTTTCGAAAATTGTAAGTTTTAATGTTTTCAGGGTCTTCCTACAACTACAATATTGAAGATAGAGATTTTTTCTTCAAATGAAATTTGTTGTCCATAATAAGTTCTTTCATCAACGTTAGGAACATTCTTCTAAATATTTTAGTAGTTTGCGCGCAATTTTCGAGTGAAATATACACAATATTAAAAAATATCAAAAAGAACAATTTCTCAAAAACAAATCAACAGGGAGAGTGCTAAATGTACTAAATAAGATGAAATCAACTCCAATTAACTGCAATCTTTTGTTTTTAAAAATATACAAATGTCCTTTTTCTCTTTCTTAATCTCTCTCACGTCATTAATGTTTACAATATATTTAATTTTGCCAAAAAATACTGCAATGTATTTTTTTAAATATATCTCACAAAGTTAATATTTACATTATCAGTGATTTGTGTTCATTATTGCTTTTGTGAATCGAAGTGCTTCGATTTTTCCAGTAAAGCTTCTTGAATATATCAAAGTTTTCTGTGAGAAAGCTTCAAATTTCACATTTAGAGTGACGCTTCAACGATATTATCTCAAAGGCGGCTCCAAATTTTTCAACGAAATTTTCATTTTTGATTTAATCTTATATACTGTTTTTAAAGTCACATTTCAGTTTCACCAATCAGTGGCGTCTCCTCACTCTGAACGTTGGGCGTTGGTACTGAAGGAAAGTGTTAACCCCCATACTACTGTTTTTGTTTATATATTTACAGTAAAATTGAATGATGTAAACAAAATTTTATTTATTTAAAATTATAATGGTGGAAGAATGAGGAAAAGATCGTCGCAAAATAACAACAATGAGGATATTGTATTTTCTATTGCAAGGGTTGAATAATACATTTTAAAGTATTGAAAAGGGCATGCTCGACGCTTTTCTCACTCTTCAGTTCTCGTTTTAAAAATTAAATTCTGAAATATTTTCAGGTAAGGTCATTATTTCCTATCACTCAATTACTTGTTTCTTTTCTTCATACACAAGGGAAGGAAAAAAAATTATTTCAAATTATCGTTCCACTTTTTCACTATTCTTATAAAAAAACACTAGTTTCATGAGCTTCGCTAAAGGCTGCAACGCGCAATGGACGGACGCTCGCTCTCCAGCAGGCGGTCAAATAGAGACCCACGCCTTGACACGCTTGGCCTGGGAGTGGGGGGACGTCGCGCGCATGCGCTGTCGTCTCCCGCTTCGACCTGAGGACGTTGGAGGTAATCGCCAACGACCTGACCTGCGCTCGCGCACTGCCTGCGTTGCATGGACGCGCTGGTGTCGATCTATGACGCCGATAGCAAGGAAGAACGATTAAATGAAAAAAAAATTAAATAAATTCAAAGGAAAAAATGATTTTTTTTTATTTCCTTGGGCGTTGACACACGACTTGCATGTACTTTGGTCGGCGATGGATGTTAACTGGGAAGATATGAGGCAAACCTGTAAAGAAATTCAGACCAACAAAATAGAATACTAACTATTACTGGAAAGTCTGTGCCATTCTGTATATATCACCACTAGTTTTCAGTTTATTCTATTAATGAACCAGATATCTATGTATGTGACTTCGGAAGTTCTTCTGAAAGGAATACAATTCTTTTGTTTCGGAAGTGACACTTCTGTTTTCTTCGAAGGAAGATAGAGGAAAGTTACTTGGGCGTGAGGATTCACGGGTAACAGAAGCGTTATACAAAAGTCTAGTTACGACTTTTAAAAGAATGTAGTTTTAATGTAAAATATGATGTTTAAAATGTTTATTATGGTTTAGTAATCAAATAAAGTAATTTCAGACTCTCTTTCAAAATAGGTACAAGATCAGTAAGAAAGTGCACAAGCCAGAATTAGTTCTTAACTTGAATAGGGTAAAGCCAAACATCAAAGCAATTTTTGTTATTTTCCACTATTGTTAACATAATATCTTTACGTTAATGATTTAGATGAATTTGCATATGATAGATCTTTACGTGGAGATGGAGCTATTGCCATGGTAAAAAAGGGCGAATAACATTCCCGCGTTTGAAACGAAAGCAATGAATTATTTTAATTTATTCAGTTGCCGTACTCGTCTGTATACATGTATATTCAATTTAAGCTGCTACTAGTTTACGCAGGCTCCTTCCATAGGCAGCGGATAGCAACCCCGTACATTAAAAAAAATGCATCCACCTTCGAGATGAAAATAGATTATCGTGAAAAGCTTAAACTATGAGAATAATTAAACTAATAGTGGCAATGGCACAGACATTCTCATAGTAAAGTAATCTAATTTCCTTGGTGTGGATTGGCTTTACCGCATTGCCCCATCTCTTGCCAGCTGCCATCTATCAGTGCCATTGGTATATTTTTCGAAATTTTCTCAACTTTTCCATTTACTGTTAGTAGATCCAAAATATTATTTTAGAAATCTTAAAGAAGTAAAACGTCGCCCTAAAATTTGACATTTATTACCATCCTCGATGTGAAGATGCTTGGAAAAAATGAACATCCGTTGAATAGTGAATATCGTGCAAGATACTATAAGGAGAAAGACGTATTCATTGGCCTTGCAGATCACCCGACCGTACGTCGCAACGGCTATCGATATAGAATAATGTATCTCTTATTAGAAGACGCAATTTCAGAGCCACCACGCGATAATGACATGTCAACGATCGGTCACGGACACTTCGTGACCCTCACAAACCCGGAGATGACCCTTCTTGACGCAATTGTAAGGAGAAGGCATGTTTTGTATCGATAGTGCAGATAGGGATAGCCTCTGCCTCCTAATCCCGCTATATAAGCGGGCTGGCGCCCCAGGCAACGTATGCAAAATGGGAGTGCAGCGAGTTGTGCCGTGGCTACTGTCTCTTGTGCTGGGGGCGACGCTGTCGACGCCTCTGGCTCCTCAACGGAGGTGCTCGATTGGGAAGGAGCTCGCCCTCTCCTTGTCCTACTCTACGAACGCCACAGGGCACCGCGCCGTCAGCGCCAACATTGAGCAGCCGCTGGGGAGTCCCGGGTGGCTGCTGGATGTGGAAGTGAGGACATCGGGGTGCGGGCCCGACGACGTCCCACGGCGGTCGCTAACCATCACGCTCAACGGGCCCCCGGAGGAGGGGTTTCTGGCCCCCTCGCCCGCGCCTCCTACGCCCTCCACGCTCTCTACGCCCTCCACACTCTCTACGCCCTCCACACCTACCACTCCGTCGAAGCCCTCCACGCCCTCTCCGCGCTCTGCGCCCTCGACGCCTCGGCCGGCGCCCCCGGGCTACCTGACGCTGCCCGGCCTGGGGCACTACCGCGCGCCGCCCGAGGCCAAAGACTGGGCCGCAGCTCGCGACTTCTGCCGGAAGGAGGGCGGGGCACTGCTGACGCCGACGTCACAGCACGAGGTGGAGCTCCTACTCACACACTTCTCTCCGAACGCAACTGGCAAGACTCTGTCGGGTCATTTTTGGCACAGCGCCAACGACATCGAGCAGGAGTGCAAGTTCGTCACCGCGGACGGGGTGCCCCTGGAGGACACAGGATATGCACTCTTCGCACACGGAAACCCCTGGAATTCTAAATCATACAATTGCCTTGTGATTAATTACAATGAAAGGTTGTTATATGACACTAGTTGTTCTCAAAAAGTTTCATTTATCTGCAAAGTGCATCTGTGATTTCCATTTTCATCTCATTCCACTTTGTCGTCGTAAGGAACTCACAAACTAATCTGACGTATTATCTTAATGAATTAACGTTTAGTCTGTTCATTGCATCCAATTGTTAATTATTGGTAAAATAAAGGCAACTTCAAATAACACTAGTGCTCCAAAGAATTCTACACTGGGAAAAGTTAAACAAAATTTATACAAAATAATGATGAATATAAATGTTTACCTTCTGAACAATCTCATCTGTTCTTGGTTGCAAAATCAGAACATATATTGTTCTTACAAGTGTCATTGTTTAATGAAGGATTGGGGTAAAATGTCCCTTATCCTTCAATTCAGAAAACAATTCTATATATTTAAAAAGATGTGTTCTGAAAAATGACTGTGTGAAAATATTAACTTTATGACTGAAAGTACTCTTGTCCTATTTAATTTCTAAACTAACCATTCAACAATAACACAGAACAGTAATATAAAATATCATCGATTCACAATTTCGTTTTTTTCTACAACAAATTAAATGTAATTTTTCCTTCCAAAAGAAAACCTTTTCCACTCTCCTCTCAAATAATATTAGATATATTTCAGTTACAGCAGCAGTTGATTTGCAATATAAGCACAGTACAATCATTAACAGAGATATTCTGACCAATGAAAACCGACGAATGTACGCAGCTCTAAACTATAAGTTTAAGAGTTTATTCAATTCAAAATTATACCTAGTATGAAAACGAGCACCATTCAAACTATATCTTGTGTACAACAGTCTGGTACGCTAAACGTCATACCTACGAATCCGTCGAATCAGTAAACATTTATTCTTAAGTTTTCCTCTCTCGACAAAGTTGTTTTCCTCATTCTACAGTTTCAAGTGGAAAATCGAATTATTCAAATTATTGTTCACTGTGTTATAATGGCTGGAAGTATATTCCTTCACTAAGGTCTTAACAAAGGAGGGGGGATTTTGATGACCTAAAACAACGCAAACTAGAGGTGCTACAGAATGACACAGACTTTCCGATAGAAACTTTTTCTAATTTCCTTGGTGTGCTTGGCTTTAAGGTCTTGCTCCATTCACTGACCAGCTGCCATCTATCGTCGCCCAAAGTACATTTTTTTGACATTTTCTCAACTTTTTTCTTTTCTAATAGTACAACCAAAATATACCTTCAAGAATAATAAACAGAAGTAAAACTTTTTCTTAAATAGACATTTTCATTGACAAATTTGAAGCTGTTTTGAAGAAAGTGAAGATTTAGCATTTCTATAAGTGCGAAATTTGATCCTATTTTTTACAGGAATCTATTGGATTTTTGAAAAACTTCCTTTGAAGTCATTTAAAGCACTTTCACTCACAAATGTAATAATTTAAACAAATTGATGAAAATGTGCATATTAACGGCGTGAGAGATATTTAAAAAAATTACGTTTGTATAATTAAAAAAAACAAAAGGATAACCCAAAATGTACTTTAGGTCATAATAAACATTGCAATTAGCACTAACCATTGAAGAAATTTGAAGAAAAAATCTCTGCCATTATTTATCGCGAAATCGGCCAAACCGATATTGCGCTGATAAGCGCGTGGTTGGAACCTTAGATTACTCAGAACTCACAACGATTGACAATACAACATATGAGCGAAGAAATCGAATAGGCTACTAAGGAATACTGTGGAGAACGTATGCTGCGTCTCGAAAATATTGTTGGAAGCAAGTACCATTAAAATGGTATTAAAAATAATGTTATCAATTAAAAATACATTAAAATTTGGTGAAA
The DNA here is from genome assembly GCA_011170035.1 of Teleogryllus occipitalis. Lineage (NCBI taxonomy): Eukaryota > Metazoa > Arthropoda > Insecta > Orthoptera > Gryllidae > Teleogryllus > Teleogryllus occipitalis. The sequence goes on from BLKR01003901.1 coordinate 28,495, forward strand.
TGCTAAAAGGTCTTATTAATCGAAATTGAAGAAAATACAATAAATAACATAAAAATAGGTCGTTTCCTTCTGTCAAAACAAAATTATTGTTACTAAATCGCATCCTTCTTAGGCGAAAAGAAAAAAAATGACATTTCGTTAAAACCCTCCCCCTAGTCATGATAAAGGGTAAGAGCCCGACTTGCCCTTGAAAATATATTTTATTACTTCGAAACGAATACGTTTCTCATCAATTCTTGCCAAACACGCTGATTTCTTTCTGTATTCGGAATTGAACTTGTGTAAGGCTTAGAGTAAGGATTCCAGAATTAAGAAAACTTGCACAGAATACACTTCTCCCGGTAGCACGTCACACAGAATTTTTTTATTGTTTTCGACGTAAATACAAAATAAAACTAGATGCTAAAGAATTGCACTGACTTTCTCGTTGTAAAGTTTTCTAATTTCCTTCGTGTGGACTGGTACTGTACAGTTTTGCCATTCCTTCTTGCAAGCTTCCTTCTATTACCGCCCAAAGTTCATTTTTTTGTCATTTTCTCATCTTTCCGGCTTCCGAAATTTTAGAACCGAAATATTATTTTAAGAATATTAAAGAAAAATAAAATCTTGTTCATGTTTAAATATTACCGACGAGAGAGACAAATCAAAAAATTACATTTTTGTAATTTTTGAAAATATAAAATTTATAGAGCTATATGGCGTTTATGTGGTATACGATTCGCTTGGCACCAACCCTACCAAAAATGTTAAGAAAGAATTTGAAGCCTTTTTTGAGAAAATTTTGTATTTGTACTTTTTTTAATTGGGAAATATTGGACGCACTATTGCAAAACTACCAAAATTTTAAAAAAATCTACATGACCTTTAGGAAAGAACTATTTATGGACAACAAATTTCATTTGAAGGTAAAATTTATGTCTTCAAATACGTAGTTGTAGGAAGACCGAAAAAAAATTAAACTTTTGCAATTTTCGAAAATTTAGTGTTAACCGCAAAAATTGGACAAACGCCACTTTTATAAGTGTATTTTATTCTATTCCTACTAGAAATTTAAAGAAAAAAATTGGTGTTTTTTTCAGAAAATTTTTAAAATATCCGAGGGGCTTCATGTAAAGTCTCCCAAATTTGAAATGTTTTTCAAAACTGAAAACCTTCAACTAGAGTCAGATGGACAGGGGTTTCTTCGATTTGGAAAAGATCGTACGTGTTGTTTAGGCGCTAGTAGTGTTCACAGACGAACGGAGGGGCGTTTTGCTGTCAAATAGTTTTTCGGCATCAAGGATCCATAAAACTGGAATTCTGGCTACACCACGTGTTAGACGATTTGCTCTTAATTTAGCAACTGGATTTATCCACTCTCTTGTTTTCAGGGCCCGTCAATGAAATGTTTTTCGTCGAAAATTAGCCTTTTTTTTGCACAGCATTACATAACTTTATTACATAACAGCATTACATATACGAGAAAGTGAAAATTAATATAAGTTGGAGTAAGTCTGTATGATGTAAACGTCCGTACTAGTTGAAAATTGAGAGGGAAACCTTGTTTCGTGCTGGGAGGGACAACACTAATTTCCGCCGTTGAGAGTTGCTGTCTTGAACAGTTACGTTGGTTTTGTTTGAACAGTACGTTGGTTTTGTTTGATCCATTGCCGGGAAATGAGGTAAATTCATATCCTTATGTTTCAATATAATTTTTCTACAAAGTAACCACTTTTTAATAAATAGTGTAAATGCAATTTCGTATTTTTGACCGTGTTATATATCCAAAGTGAAATAATGTGCAGAATTAAAATCTTGTGTTAATGTCATAGTATGTTATTGTTGTCTACAGCACTTGCTTTTATATTTTGTTAACACGGGGCAAAGGTCCGCACACAAAAGGCACGCTTACTACTTACATTCGTAATTGCATTGTAAAGAGAACGAGAGGTGGTACAGAACGGCAGAACAGAATTTCTCCTACCTATTTTTTTTACAAATCGATGAAAATGTGCATGAGAGGTATTTCAAAAATATTACATTTGTGTAGTTGAAAACAACAACAAAAGAATACACCAAAATGAACGTTACATCATATCAAACAGTGCAATTAGCAGTATCAATTGAAAAAATTTGAAGAAAAAATATGGAGTCATTTTAAGAAAATGGTGTTTGAGCGTTTCTGAAAATGCGGAATTTAAAGCTCATTTTTACAAAAAACTGTTGAGTGTTCGAGAAATTTTATATAATATTATTTAAAGCACATCTTGCCCTTAAATCTGATAAAGTGAATAAATCGCCTCTAATGTAAATATTACCGACGTGGGACACAAGTCAAAAACATTACATTTTTGTAATTATTGAAAAACCAAAAGAATAGAGCAATGGTGTTTATGTCACCGGCTACAGTGCATTCAGTGCTACTCTTGCTAAAACATAAAGAAAAAATTTGGAGCAGTTTTTCATAAAATCTCGTTTTTGTAATTTTTTAAAATTTTAAATATTTTACGCTCAATTGCACGAAAACTATGAAATATTTTCAAAAAAGTCTACTTGACATGAATGAAGGAACTACTTATGAGCAACAAATTTCAGTTGAAGAAACAATCTCTATCTTCAATTTTGTAGTTGTAGGAAGACGCCGAAAAAATTAAAACTTGTGCAATTTGCGAAAATTCAGACTTAACCATAAAAATCAGACGTTCATATAAAGGGGGCTTCATGCATAGTACCGTCAAATTTTAGAGAGTTTTTCAAAATTTCAAAGCTTCAACTACAGTCAGCTGGACAGTGGTTTATTCATTTTGGAAAAGATCGTATGTGTATTTAGGCGCTAGTAGTGTTCACAGACGGACGGACAAACAGACAGACGGACGGATGTTTTGAAAAATACACTTTTTCAGTGTCAGGGGACCCCAAAACGTGCATTTCCCTTTAAATCTCGAAATCGATTTTTCGCAGCATTTCATAACTTCCTCTATAGTATGTATATTACTCCCATATGTACGTATGTATACGAGAAAGTAACTAGAGGTGCTACAGAATGGCACAGACTTTCTCGTAGTTAAGTTTTCTAATTTCCTTGGTGTGAACTGGGTTTTAAGGTCTTGCTTCATTCTCACGCCAGCTGCCATCTATGGTTGCCCTAAGTATATTTTTTGGCAATTTCCCAACATTTCGGTTTCCTAACAGTAAAACCGAAATATTACTTCAAGAATATTAAAGAAGATTAAAACTTCGTCCTAAATGGAAATTTCATTGAAAACTTTGGAGCCATTTTAAAGAAAATAGCGATTAAGTATTACTGTAAATGCGAAATTTGAAGCTCTTTTTCGCAGAATTTTATTAAGTTTTCGAAAAACTTCATTTAAAGACATTTGAAGCACATCCGTCTAGAAATGCAATGCTGTGTACAAATCGATGGAAATCGCATATTAACGGCGTGAGACAGAATTTAAAAAAATTACATTGGCGTAGTTTTTCAAAAAATAGATAATTTATAATAGTTGCATCAATTAAATAAGTAGTTTTAATCAATAGAATTTTCACGAATCGTGATTCTGTATAGACTTACACGTCCACATGCAACAGGTAAGGAGTAAAATGTTTTATGGCGAACCCATGACTAAATTTGAAAGTGAAATTAATAAAATAATATGTAACATGGAGAGAATTTATGAGCTTGGCAGGGCAACGGAAGAAATAATAGTACTGGTAATATCAGAGGAAGTAAGTCATTGATAATATTGCATAATTGTTGTAAAGAGTTTCAAGATTTAATTTACAAGTAAATAAATATATCAGAATGGTTTGGGGGTATTTCTCAAGCCTATCTCGTACTAGTTAGTTTCCTAATTTATTTGTTTTGGGCTAGCTTTTCCTATTTGCAGCTACCTTCTATCGTCGCCCAAAGAAAACTTTTGTGATATTTTCCCATTCTCTTTTTTTCCTAATAGTAGAACCGAATTATTACTTTAAGACGATTAAAAAAGAGTAAACGTCCTTCTATATAGAAATTTTCGTGGAAAAAAATTGAAGCCGTTTTTAAGAAAATGGTGTTTTAGCATTAGTGTTAATTGGAAATTTTAGATGATTTTCGTAGAAATCGTTTGAGTTGTCGGAAAATTTTATTGGTAGTCATTTGAAGCGTTTGCACTCACAAGTGCAATAACGTGCAAAATTCGTCTGAAATGTGCATTTTAAGAGTGTAAAAGATATTAAAAAATTACTTCTTGTGATTTCTGAAAAAAAAATTATGCACCAAAATGAACTTTACGTCATATTAAACAGTACAATTTGCACTATCCGTAGACAAAGATTGAAGAAAAAATGTGGAGCCGTTTTTAAGAATATGACGATTGAGTGTTTTTGAAAATGCAAAATATTTAGCTCGTTTTCACAGAAAACTATTGAGTTTTCCAGAAACTTTATACGATATTATTTAACGCACATATACACAAATTGCTATAATGTGAAGATATAGCCTCCAATGTAGGTATTAAGAACGTGAGAGGAAAGTAAAAAAAAATACATTTTTGTAATTTTTGAAAAAAGAAAATAATAGAGTTAGATGGTGTTTGTATCATCTTATATACTATCTTATATATACTATCTTATACTCTATCTTATATAATATCTTGCCGGCGGCGCTAGCCTAATGCGTTTACTACGCTCCGTGAAGTCACGAATGTAAAGCGCATTCGAGACTCGCGGGTTCGTGGTTGGGTGACCGGCCAGGAACCCCGGGATCTAACGGCGTCGAGCCCCTGGCATAAATGGGATAAAAGGCACTGACTGATTGCGACGTGACGAGACTTGACAAATATTAAAAAGTAAAGCACATTAATGGAGGATTACTCCCCAGTGCAAAGCGCTCAACGCCCCTTAAGGGGCTTGGAGACGCGTTGCGTCAAAGTGTAGACGCAACAAATTAAAAATAAATAAATAAATACTGCATTTAGTACTATCCCTACCACAAGTTTAAAGATCAAATTTGGAGCTTTTCTGAGAAAATCTTTTTGATAAATTCTGTGGTGGCAGCTGAGATTTTGTGGTACTCCATGATAATCTATCTGGGGTGAATGAGGTATCTGCCACAATATTATTCAATGTAATTTTAATGTGATTACATGTAGTCAGACACGTGTTTCGGGAACACTCTTCCCATCATCAGTGGTTCTACAATTTTTAAACAAATTACGCATGTCAACAAAATCATATATAAACAGTGAACAATGAAATAAATATTTAAAATTGGTACTTACCCAAGTAACACAGATTAAACTCATAATTATGGAAAGTCGTCAAAGTATGACGCCATTTTGATCGTACGCTGTACGAATGCAGACTGCGGGAAGGTTAGGGAGGAAATGAACGGATGGTAAAGCTAGTCAATTAATAAATTTATGATGGGGCTGGATTTTACTATTGATTGTTCATTAAGGCATAAAAGGTTGGGATTTTTGCATAATTTTAAGATTTCTAAATTTTCCAATATATTTAATTTGGTACCTTTATTTTCGAAATGTAGAATTTTGAAATTAGTATCAGGATCGAAAGAGTGGTTATTTTGAATAAGGTGGTTGGCAAATGTGGAATGATCTTGTTTCAGTCTCCAGGATCTGAGGTGTTTATTTATTTATTTATTTATTTAAATAAATAAATAAATACATAAACAAATAAATAGCCTACAGTTCCTCTAGCCTACAGGAAAACTTCTTACCTGTTTGTCCCACATATGCAGAATTGCAACTACTACATTTTAATGTGTAGACTCCACTTTTTTCCTTCATGGGTACAGGGGGTTTGTTGCTGGCAAATAAAGTTTGTAGTGTGTTGTGAGTTTTGTAAGCTACCTTGAAGTTATGTTTATTAAATATATTTCCTATCTTTTTAGATATGGGACCTATATATGGTATGCTTACAAATTGTTTAATTTCAGTGAATGGATTTTGTGGGAAGGTCTTCTTAATTAATAATTTAATTTTTTTTATTGATAATTTTTTTAATTATGGAGGGGTTATAACCATTATTTTGTCCTGTTTGTAAAATTGTGTTTACTTCTTCATCAAATTCTAATTTTGACATGGGGACATTGAATAATCTGTAAATCCATGAATGGAAGACTGCAAATTTATGTTGATAACAATGGTTTGAGTTGTAGAGTATGATTAAATCTGTTTGGGTGGGTTTTCTAAAAATTTTAAAATGATGTCTATTGTTTTTTATTTAAATGGTTAAGTCTAAAAAGTTTAGGGTATGGTTCTGTTCTAATTCCATTTTAAAAGTTAAATTTGGGTGAAATGAATTGAGGAAATCAAAAAAAAATTGGTTTAATGGTCTGGTTGTACCTGTCCAAAGGCAAATAATGACATCAACATATCTAAAATAATACACGATATTCTTTAGTAAGGGATTATTACTATTAAATAAGTTATGTTCAAACAGGTCCATAAAAATTTCAGCAAATAAAGGAGACATATTAGAACCCATAGCCAAACCTTCAGTTTTTTTGTAAATAGTGTTGTTAAATTTAAAATAGTTATGTCCAATACATAAATCTAATAATTTAATTAAATCTATTTTTACATTAATAGTGGATTTGGAATTCATAATATGTTTAATGTAAATATCTTGTACTTCAGAGGGTGGTATATTGGTGAACAATATTCATATTATTCACATCAAATGAAACTAATTTGGCATTGTTCGGTATATCCAAATCTTTAATTTTCTGTATACGATCAAAGGAATTGTTGAGTTTAAACTTGGGGTTAAAATTAATAATGGAGTTGAATATAGGAATGATAGATTTACTCAAAGGTGAAATACAAGAATTACTAAAACTAACTACAGGTCTCATAGGTAGGTTTTCTTTGTGAAGTTTAAGGAGTCCATATAATCTGGGGCATTGGGGTTTAAAACTATTAAAGATTTTTTCTTCAGTTCAGTAAATAAAGTACTAGACATAATGGTATTTCTGACATTAACGTTGAAAGATGGAGTGGGGTCTTTATCTAGGGTGATGAACTTATTTTCATCTATGACGGTTTGAAGTTTGTTGATATAATCTAAATGATTCAATATGACTACTGTATTGCCTTTGTCAGCTTTATTAATAATTTAACTGTTAGCTTTTACTTTCTCTTTTAATTTAAGTGTAGAACTGTTGTTATGTTTGTTAGAATTATTAGGGATGAGTCTATTGATTTCATCATAAGGAATTTTTAAACAATCAAGAACTACAGAATTGATAATATTATTATCCTTTATCTTGCATAAGGCATCTTCAGTACAAATAGCTAATTTAGTTAGATCTTCGGTAGAATAGTTTAATAAAGGGGCATATTTTAGGCCTTTGGAAAGTAATTCAGCTTCATCATCATTAATTGAAACATCAGATAAGTTTTTATTTCTAGGGTAGAACGTCTGAGTGCAGTTAGAAATGATTAATTATTAATGATCAATTGATCATTAATAATTGATAATTGATCATTAATAATTAAACGGGCCACAGACCGCGCGTGATCTTTCCTTCCTCTTCCTTGTGCAATCCTCTCCCTTTACACACACACACACACTAACATGCACTACACTACCACATATTCCGGGAGACCGGTCGGGAGCTTAGAGCTTGTCCCGGCTGGGGCGGTGCCCCGCTGCTGGTGGGAGAGTCCTGGTTAGGGGGAATCCCCACTAACCGACGGTAGGTCGGCGCCGGATCTCGCCATTCGGTGGGGGAAGATCACCGCCATCTTCCGAGAAAAAAACATGCACTACACTAACGGGACTAATGACCGAAGCCGTTGACGCGCCCGGAAACACAAAAAAATCAATCAATCAACCAGAATTCGAAAGGTTAGAACACGGAAGGATGGAGGTATTGTAACGGCTTCAAGGACTTCGGCCTTGCCGCATAGTACCAAGTTATTTAATTTGTATGTGTAATAATTACATATAATTGTCACGTTTCCCGTCAACTGGTTGGACGCAATTACGATCGGAGAATATGTTCCACAGACGTAAAGATGTCCAAATTGTGACCATGTTACTGAGTAACAATTATTTTAATAATTAAATTGATTAAATGAATTGGTCGACCAGACCGAGATTCGAATCCAGGTCTTCTGGTTTAGAGCACCTGGACGTAAACCAGAAGTCCCGGGTTCAAATCCCGGTCGGGGCGACCATCTCTTTGAACAAATTTAATTATTGTAATAATTACCTATTAATAATAAAAAATAATATTTTTAGATGAAAAATACGTGCATACAAAAACAGCAAAATTAATTTGGATTTTATTGCACGTATGAACTGTACTAAACGAGTATGTATTGAAAAGCGTAGATAGTGCCAATTTTGCCCCCCCCCCCCTTCCCGAGCAAGCGCCACTGGTAAAATATGAAAAGCAGCGTCAGCTTACTGAAATGCTTTACGAACTATTTTTTTAAATCTGAGGTTCTGCAGTTATATTATAAGTAAATTATTTGGAATTCGCCCTTAGATGATAGTTATCTAGCTATCTAATTAGATAGTTATCTCAGCAGTGTTGCAAAATATCACTCTGATAAAGTGGATGAGGTTTTATATGAGCACATCAGCGTGACTGCACTTATAAGCTAGAGATCTTAAGAATGCTGCCGGTGTTTTGTCTGGAAGATCAGTAAAAAAATGTGACAAACGAACGCAAACATGAGTAATGTACGCAACAGCCGAGCAGACGAACCACCAAATCCAACTCGCAGGTATGTACTTCGTTTATTTTTGCGGTTGAATTCCACAATTTTGTGATGACGATTATACTCATTCATTATTCGTTGTATAGTTTTATTATTTTCTCGCATATCACGAGTATTTACGTAGTATAGAGAGTGCATTGTAATGCTCCAGCAAAACTAGTGGTGCTACATTACATACTTTCTCACGTCAGTAATGGTTGTGAAAGAATTCCGCAATATCCATCCATCCATTTTTCTTTCATAATTTGATAGAACTATTAACAAACTTAACCTGACCTTTCTACGCACATGACATTGTCACCATTCGTTTCCATAAAAACAATATCAGGTAGTTTAGTATTCAAATCAACATCTATCCCCAAAATGCAGCGCCTCTGACCGGGAGGTCCTAGGTTCGAGTCCTGACGGCGGCAGGATTTTCGACACTAGCTTTTCAGCTAGGTCGAATTCAGTCGCTGTCTGGAGGAAAATTCTAGCGGCCGGCTGCTCTGATCGGTAGTTTTCCGTGCTTTCTCCGATCAACACCAGGCGAATGCCGGAGCAGTACCCTATCAAACGGGCCACGGACTGCGCGCGATCTATCCTTCCCACTCCTTGTCCTATCCTCTCCCCTACACACACACTTACACTAACATGCACTACACTACCACATATTCCGGGAGACAGGTCGGGAGCTTAGAGCTTGTCCCGGCTGGGGCGGTGCCCTGCTAGTGGGAGAGTCCTGGTTAGGGGGAATTCCCACTAACCGACGGTAGGTCGGCGCCGGATCTCGCCATTCGGTGGGGGAAGATCACCGCCATCTTCCGAGAGAAAAACATGCACTACACTAACGGGACTAATGACCAGAGCAGTTGACTCGCCCGGAAACATGAAAAAATCAATCAATCAATCAATATCCCAAAAATTAATAATTTTCTCAAATGTTCTACCTACGCAGAAAAATTGTCAATTACAACATTTACAGCAACCATCAATTGACCCAGAGATTTAAATCCATTTCATGTAATATTTACAGTCAGTAAATTGTGTTTGATGAAAAATCTACTTTTTCACACTTTCTCAAAAGTTTGTTTCCCTGTGGAAACATGGGTTCAAGAAAATGACAGAATTAAATCTGTTTTTACGAGTATATGAAACTTTTAACTAGAAAATCCGAAGCTATCGTTTTTCAGAAACTATCGTTCGAGTTTTTTTATTTTCAGAGAAAATTATTTGGAAATTCTGAATAACTGTTTCGGGCTCCAAATGTCTTGAACGAAAAACGGTTTTTGTAATTTCGAGGAGAATTGAACTTATTCCAATATGGAGATTTTCGAGATAAAAAATTGCATAAGATTTTGTGAAAATTTGCTTCGAAAGTTTTCGAAAAATTCGACACTTTTGAATTTCCGAATGCTAAAACACTTGTGATTTTTGAAAAACCGTCATTAGAAATACTTTGATTGTGTGTTAACAAACGTATAAAACAATGAAATACATCTACAACGAAAATTCAAATGACGTGAAAGATCTTTAAAATACTTCAGTATTAAAGAACCACAAATAGTGGATTCTGTCTACATTACGTGTTAGAGATAGGGTTGGGCAGTATTTAAATACCTGTATTTGAAATCCATATTTTAAATACATTTTTTATTTGAAAAAATGTAGTTTTGAGTTTTGGTGTAGTTAATGTATAATTAAAAATGTGTTATTTCAATGCGTAAAAGAAAGAAATTAATGAAACAAAGTAGACAATTTTATTGTTAAATACAATCAAGGTTCTGATGATGTTTTATAGACTAAGACTAACGAAAGCGTACTAACATAGAATGTTTTTTGTACTCTCCCTGTGAATATTTTAAATTATTACTCAGAATGTACCCGTAATAAACTCAGAATGTACCCGGTACTTGGAATATATTTAGAAATTTATGTCAACGCTAAAAGTCGCGTAAATTATGGTACGCGTAAATTATGGTACAGTTCCGATGTTAATAGAAAACTTTAAAATTTTGAATATTGCAAAAGTTCAAAGAAATGTCAAACCTGTCTTACACCATCGTTATTAAATGGAGATAATTCTCAATGGTATTTCTTTGATCCAGTTGAATAAGCTGATAAGTCATCAACACTTAATTTTACAGGAGAGTAAAAACAACGTTTAAATGAATTTAATCAGGGATTAATGATATTCAAACGAAGGTGATATTCAAACAAAACTACTTTTCTGTAGGTTTTGTTTAAATATTATCAATCCCTTACTTATAGCATTAGTTTCAAGTTGTTTTTTGCTCCTCTTAAGTTTTTTTGACTTATCAGCTTGTTCACTGGGGTCAAAGATCTATTCTTCAATTTTAGATCTTCAAAATAAGTCATACAGTCATAACATGAAGAAAATTTCGGTATGCCACGCATTTCCACCAGTTTCAATACGAATATAGGGGACATTAAAATTTAGGGGAAATACAAATAAAGGGGAAATACGATTGTAGGCGAAATACAAAATACGCGAAATACGAATAAACGGGGAATACGAGTACAGGGGAAATACTAATATACGGAAAATACGAATAGAAGGAGTATGAGAAGGGGAAACACGAATATAGAGGAAATGTATCAGTTGGGTTTACCCATGCCAGAGATTTCGCCCCGGTATGTTAAAATCTGTCATTATTATTTGAGGTTGGGGGAAAAGGGTAAAGAGTAGTTTCCACAACAAATTGAGAGGATGCTTAAATTCAGTGTCCTCTGGTCAGGTGTGGAATGTGTGCGTCCCCGGGCAGGAGGCCGCCTTCCGCCACGACTTCCTCCCGCGCGTGCGCGTGTTCGCCGAGCAAGCGCACGCCAACGCGCTGGACGCGCTCATCGGGCAGGAGCTGGACGCCGTGTTCGGCGCGCCCTTGCCGCTGCAGGAGCGCTTCGTCGCCCGCTACGTGGCGCTGCTCAAGGCGTGGGCGCAGGACGACGCGCAGCGCTGCCCGCTCACGCACGACTCGGGGCAGCTGGAGCGCCTGGTGACGGAGGAGCTGGCGCGGCAGGGGCGCGCGGCGGCGGGCGGCGGCGCGCTGGCCTTCCGCCCCGACGCCTGCAGCCCCCTGCAGCAGCTGCTCGCCTGCCCCCGCGTGCCCCGCGTGCACGTGCGCGTGCGCGGGGTGCCGCAGGGGCTGCGCGCGGCCAAGGTGGTGCAGCTGCTGGGGGCGGGGCGCTGGCTCTACCTCAGCGACCGCACGCTGCGCGACTTCCCCGGCGCCGCGCTGGAGGGCGCGTGCGGCGCCAGCCAGGTGCTGCTGGTGGACGTGGAGGGGGAGGAGGCGGCGCGCAAGGCGCAGGCCCTCGTCGCCTCCGCCCCCAAGGTGGTGGTCGTCTCGTCCGCCCCCGACGCGCCCTGGCCCCAGGGCTGGGAGCACACGCTGGACGAGGACTGGCGGATGCACCACTTGACGGAGGAGGCCCAGGACGCCCTCATGGAGGCGCACATCACCTTCCAGGTGCGTGGCGCGGGCGTTGGCTGCGCGCGTTGGCAGCACTGGGGGCGGGTGGTAGCAGTGCTGGGTGCGGCTGCAGGGTCGGGCGATGCCCCTGCGCTGCCTGGCGTCCACGTGGCGCTCCGTGCGAGAGGACGCGGACGGCGCGCTGCTGAGCGCTCTGGTGCGCGGAGAGGCGGCGATGGGCGTGGCCCCGCCCGCCCCCGCCGACGACCTCCCGCGCACCCTCGAGCACCCCTCCACGCTGCACCCGGCCGTGCTGTGGGCGCTCGACCCGGACCGCGACCACGTCGTCATCAGCGGCCTGCCCACTGCCTTCCTCGAGCGACTGGCCAGCAGCAAGGCAGACGGGCAGACCGAAGCAGGCGAATGGGATGGCGAGGGAGGACACTGCGTTGGTGCAAACCAAGAAGAAAGCAACATATGGATCCAAATGAAGAAGAATAGGTACATTATTTTCTTAACATTAATCAGGAAAATATAAGCCATTTGAGTGGACGGCGAATTAAAACGTTTATCGTTCTTGTTTATGATAAGATGGAATCAAAAAATGTCTATTGCTATCAACATATCTTTCAGAAACAAGTGCACAAATGCATGCGGTATGTGCTGGTTTTGGAGGAAGCAGTTCACCACATTGAATCCTAGTTGAATGAAGTAGACACTCGTTGTAGGCTGACTGAAATCACTGTTCGTATGCAAGGACTAACCAACAATCTTGACCACTTTTATTCACCTTCCATGAAAATTAGTAACTTTTCTTCTAATTTTCATAGTACCAATACGTATTTCCTTAGGCCTTGGCGTAAAATTGTATAATTTATATCACCGTGCGATCTATCTTCTATAATAGTAGGCGACACGCCTCAACGAACAACGTGATGTATAACAGGGAGCGAGAATCCGACATGTACTGATACGATTCAGCCAATAATTCTCATTACACAATATTCACATTTTAATTGCTCACAATTATTAACCTCTTGTACCAAAAGCCGAACTTTTTCTCAAAGGGAGTGTTTAAAAATTCTTAATTATTGAATTAAGCCATGATCGCTACTAACATTTTCAAAATATGCGACAAAAATCCAGTTCTGTTCAGATGTGTATCAGTCCTGGCGTTTCAGGTTTGGGCGAAAATATGGACTTATCCAATGAGTATGTCGCGTGTCATTGGCTACATGCGTGCAGCTGCCTGTTGATGGTCGCCATCTGTGCAGTTGGACGATCGTCCCTTGTCGGAGCGTGCGGAGAGGGGTGTGGGCTTATCCAATGTGTATGTCGCGTGTCATTGGCTACATGCGTGCAGCTGCCTGTTGATGGTCGCCATCTGTGCAGTTGGACGATCGTCCCCTCGCCGGAGCGTGCGGAGAGGGGTGTGGGCTTATCCAATTTGTATGTCGCGTGTCATTGGCTACATGCGTGCAGCTGCCTGTTGATGGTCGCCATCTGTGCAGTTGGACGATCGTCCCTTGTCGGAGCGTGCGGAGAGGGGTGTGGGCTTATCCAATGTGTATGTCGCGTGTCATTGGCTACATGCGCGCAGCTGCCTGTTGATGGTCGCCATCTGTGCAGTTGGACGATCGTCCCCTCGTCGGAGCGCCCGAAGAGGGGTGTGGGCTTATCCGCTGTGTATGTCGCGTGTCATTGGCTACATGCGTGCTGCTGCCTGTTGATGGTCGCCATCTGTGCAGTTGGACGATCTTCCCCTCGTCGGAGCGCCCGAAGAGGGGTGTGGGCTTAATCGCTGTGTATGTCGCGTGTCATTGGCTACATGCGTGCTGCTGCCTGTTGATGGTCGCCATCTGTGCAGTTGGACGATCTTCCCCTCGTCGGAGCGCCCGAAGAGGGGTGTGGGCTTATCCGCTGTGTATGTCGCGTGTCATTGGCTACATGCGTGCAGCTGCCTGTTTATGGTCGCCATCTGTGTAGTTGGACGATCGTCTCCTCGTTGGAGCGCGCGGACAGGGGTGTGGGCTTAATCGCTGTGTATGTCGCTTGTCATTGGCTACATGCGTGCTGCTGCCTGTTGATGGTCGCCATCTGTGCAGTTGGCCGATTGTCCCCTCGTCGGAGCGCCCGCAGAGGGGTGTGGGCTTATCCGCTGTGTATGTCGCGTGTCATTGGCTACATGCGTGCAGCTGCCTGTTGATGGTCGCCATCTGTGCAGTTGGACGATCTTCCCCTCGTAGCGCGCGGAGAGGGGTGTGGGCTTAATCGCTGTGTATGTTGCTTGTTGTTGGCTACATGCGTGCTACTGCCTGTTGATGGTCGCCATCTGTGCAGTTGGACGATCTTCCCCTCCTCGGAGCGCCCGAAGAAGGGTGTGGGCTTATCCGCTGTGTATGTCGCGTGTCATTGGCTACATGCGTGCAGCTGCCTGTTGATGGTCGCCATCTGTGTAGTTGGACGAACGTCTCGTTGGAGCGCGCGGACAGGGGTGTGGGCTTAATCACTGTGTATGTCGCTTGTCATTGGCTACATGCGTGCTGCTGCCTGTTGATGGTCGCCATCTGTGCAGTTGGCCGATCGTCCCCTCGTCGGAGCGCCCGCAGAGGGGTGTGGGCTTATCCGCTGTGTATGTCGCATGTCATTGGCTACATGCGTGCAGCTGCCTGTTGATGGTCGCCATCTGTGCAGTTGGTCGATCGTCCCCTCGCCGGAGCGTGCGGAGAGGGGTGTGGGCTTATCCAATGTGTATGTCGCGAGTCATTGGCTACATGCGTGCTGCTGCCTGTTGATGGTCGCCATCTGTGCAGTTGGACGATCGTCCCCTCGCCGGAGCATGCGGAGAGGGGTGTGGGCTTATCCGCTGTATATGTCGCGTGTCGTTTGCTACATGCGTGCAGCTGCCTGTTGATGGTCGCCATCTGTGCAGTTGGACGATCGTCCCCTCGCCAGAGAGCGCAGAGAGGGGTGTGGGCTTATCCGCTGTGTATGTCGCGTGACATTGGCTACATGCGTGCAGCTGCCTGTTGATGGTCGCCATCTGTGCAGTTGGCCGATCGTCCCCTCGTCGGAGCGCCCGCAGAGGGGTGTGGGCCCATCCGCTGTGTATGTCGCGTGTCATTGGCTACATGCGTGCAGCTGCCTGTTGATGGTCGCCATCTGTGCAGTTGGACGATCTTCCCCTCGTCGGAGCGCCCGAAGAGAGGTGTGGGCTTATCCGCTGTGTATGTCGCGTGTCATTGGCTACATGCGTGCAGCTGCCTGTTGATGGTCGCCATCTGTGCAGTTGGACGATCGTCCCCTCGCCGGAGCGTGCGGAGAGGGGTGTAGGCTTATCCGCTGTGTATGTCGCGGTTCATTGGCTACATGCGTGCAGCTGCCTGTTGATGGTCGCCATCTGTGCAGTTGGACGATCGTACCCTCGCCGGAGCGTGCGGAGACTGGTGTGGGCTTATCCGCTGGGTATGTCGCGTGTCATTGGCTACATGCGTGCAGCTGCCTGTTGATGGTCGCCATCTGTCCAGTTGGACGATCGTGCCCTCGCCGGAGCGTGCGGAGAGGGGTGTGGGCTTATCCGCTGGGTATGTCGCGTGTCATTGGCTACATGCGTGCAGCTGCCTGTTGATGGTCGCCATCTGTGCAGTTGGACGATCGTACCCTCGCCGGAGCGTGCGGAGACTGGTGTGGGCTTATCCGCTGTGTATGTCGCGTGTCATTGGCTACATGCGTGCAGCTGCCTGTTGATGGTCGCCATCTGTGCAGTTGGACGATCTTCCCCTCGTAGCGCGCGGAGAGGGGTGTGGGCTTAATCGCTGTGTATGTTGCTTGTTGTTGGCTACATGCGTGCTACTGCCTGTTGATGGTCGCCATCTGTGCAGTTGGACGATCTTCCCCTCCTCGGAGCGCCCGAAGAAGGGTGTGGGCTTATCCGCTGTGTATGTCGCGTGTCATTGGCTACATGCGTGCAGCTGCCTGTTGATGGTCGCCATCTGTGTAGTTGGACGAACGTCTCGTTGGAGCGCGCGGACAGGGGTGTGGGCTTAATCACTGTGTATGTCGCTTGTCATTGGCTACATGCGTGCTGCTGCCTGTTGATGGTCGCCATCTGTGCAGTTGGCCGATCGTCCCCTCGTCGGAGCGCCCGCAGAGGGGTGTGGGCTTATCCGCTGTGTATGTCGCATGTCATTGGCTACATGCGTGCAGCTGCCTGTTGATGGTCGCCATCTGTGCAGTTGGTCGATCGTCCCCTCGCCGGAGCGTGCGGAGAGGGGTGTGGGCTTATCCAATGTGTATGTCGCGAGTCATTGGCTACATGCGTGCTGCTGCCTGTTGATGGTCGCCATCTGTGCAGTTGGACGATCGTCCCCTCGCCGGAGCATGCGGAGAGGGGTGTGGGCTTATCCGCTGTATATGTCGCGTGTCGTTTGCTACATGCGTGCAGCTGCCTGTTGATGGTCGCCATCTGTGCAGTTGGACGATCGTCCCCTCGCCAGAGAGCGCAGAGAGGGGTGTGGGCTTATCCGCTGTGTATGTCGCGTGACATTGGCTACATGCGTGCAGCTGCCTGTTGATGGTCGCCATCTGTGCAGTTGGCCGATCGTCCCCTCGTCGGAGCGCCCGCAGAGGGGTGTGGGCCCATCCGCTGTGTATGTCGCGTGTCATTGGCTACATGCGTGCAGCTGCCTGTTGATGGTCGCCATCTGTGCAGTTGGACGATCTTCCCCTCGTCGGAGCGCCCGAAGAGAGGTGTGGGCTTATCCGCTGTGTATGTCGCGTGTCATTGGCTACATGCGTGCAGCTGCCTGTTGATGGTCGCCATCTGTGCAGTTGGACGATCGTCCCCTCGCCGGAGCGTGCGGAGAGGGGTGTAGGCTTATCCGCTGTGTATGTCGCGGTTCATTGGCTACATGCGTGCAGCTGCCTGTTGATGGTCGCCATCTGTGCAGTTGGACGATCGTACCCTCGCCGGAGCGTGCGGAGACTGGTGTGGGCTTATCCGCTGGGTATGTCGCGTGTCATTGGCTACATGCGTGCAGCTGCCTGTTGATGGTCGCCATCTGTCCAGTTGGACGATCGTGCCCTCGCCGGAGCGTGCGGAGAGGGGTGTGGGCTTATCCGCTGGGTATGTCGCGTGTCATTGGCTACATGCGTGCAGCTGCCTGTTGATGGTCGCCATCTGTCCAGTTGGACGATCGTGCCATCGCCGGAGCGTGCGGAGAGGGGTGTGGGCTTATCCGCTGGGTATGTCGCGTGTCATTGGCTACATGCGTGCAGCTGCCTGTTGATGGTCGCCATCTGTGCAGTTTGACGATCGTCCCCTCGCCGGACCGCGCGGAGAGGGGTGTGGGCTTATCCAATGTGTATGTCGCGTGTCATTCGCTACATGCGTGCAGCTGCCTGTTGATGATCGCCATCTGTGCAGTTGGACGATCGTCCCCTCGCCGGAGCGTGCGGAGAGGGGTGTGGGCTTATCCAATGTGTATGTCGCGTGTCATTGGCTACATGCGTGCAGCTGCCTGTTGATGGTCGCCATCTGTGCAGTTGGACGATCTTCCCCTCGTCGGAGCGCCCGAAGAGAGGTGTGGGCTTATCCGCTGTGTATGTCGCGTGTCATTGGCTACATGCGTGCAGCTGCCTGTTGATGGTCGCCATCTGTGCAGTTGGACGATCGTCCCCTCGCCGGAGCGTGCGGAGAGGGGTGTAGGCTTATCCGCTGTGTATGTCGCGGTTCATTGGCTACATGCGTGCAGCTGCCTGTTGATGGTCGCCATCTGTGCAGTTGGACGATCGTACCCTCGCCGGAGCGTGCGGAGACTGGTGTGGGCTTATCCGCTGGGTATGTCGCGTGTCATTGGCTACATGCGTGCAGCTGCCTGTTGATGGTCGCCATCTGTCCAGTTGGACGATCGTGCCCTCGCCGGAGCGTGCGGAGAGGGGTGTGGGCTTATCCGCTGGGTATGTCGCGTGTCATTGGCTACATGCGTGCAGCTGCCTGTTGATGGTCGCCATCTGTCCAGTTGGACGATCGTGCCATCGCCGGAGCGTGCGGAGAGGGGTGTGGGCTTATCCGCTGGGTATGTCGCGTGTCATTGGCTACATGCGTGCAGCTGCCTGTTGATGGTCGCCATCTGTGCAGTTTGACGATCGTCCCCTCGCCGGACCGCGCGGAGAGGGGTGTGGGCTTATCCAATGTGTATGTCGCGTGTCATTCGCTACATGCGTGCAGCTGCCTGTTGATGATCGCCATCTGTGCAGTTGGACGATCGTCCCCTCGCCGGAGCGTGCGGAGAGGGGTGTGGGCTTATCCAATGTGTATGTCGCGTGTCATTGGCTACATGCGTGCAGCTGCCTGTTGATGGTCGCCATCTGTGCAGTTGGACGATCGTCCCCTCGCCGGAGCGCGCGGAGAGGGCGCTGCGGGAGGTAAGCGAGCGGAGCAGCGGTCGCCACGTGCACTGGCTGCACTGCACCAGCGAGGGCGAGGGCGAGGGCGTGGCCCTGTCGGCGCTGCGGCTGCTGTGGAAGGGCAGCAGGGGCAGCCAGGCGGCCGTGGCGCCCTTCGTGATCCCCGCCAGCGACGCGTGCGCGCGTGCCCCCACGTGCGTGCACAAGGCGGGCGCGGAGCGGGACGCAGCCACGTGGAGGCTGCAAGCCGGGCTGCTGGTGGGGGAGCCCGGCATGGGCAAGACGCGCTTCCTGCAGCGCCTGGCGGCCGAGGCGCGCGCGCAGGAGCCCCAGCGGTGGGCCGTCGTGGTGCAGGCGCTGCGCCACCGACACCTCCTGAAGCGCTTCCCGGAGCCTCAAGGTAACCTTCACACCACTCGCTGCCCCACAAAGGCCTCGAAATAGGCCCCGCCCACCCCTCTTACGCAAAAAGACCATGATGTAGGCTCTCCCAACACCCAATGAGGCACGCCCACTGCTAGTCTTGAAAAGGTCCCGAGATCGACTCCAGCCCTGTCCTCATCCTCAAAAGACCTCAAGGTAGACCTCACAGCACCTCACGACCACCAATGACCTTGAGATTGTCCCTAGCCCACTCCTCTTCCTCAAAAGTCCACCAGGTAGGATACCCCCCTGCCTGCTCCCAACACCCAAGTCTTATGCCTCCAAACCACTCCTATTCCTGAAAGCCCTCGATGTAGACCCTAGCACTTCTCATCCATAAAAAACACACGGTATGTCCCGACAACACCCTTATTCCAAGAAAAGCTCCAAGGTAAACCCCTAACCCAGTCTCATTCGACCAAGGACAATGATCTATGAACCCCGTGCCTGCCTCTTCCACAATAGGCCAAGACGGAGGTATCTAGGCCTCTGCTTTTCCTTCTGCGTTCCTTTAATACCTCTCGGTGTAGCCCTCCCTCGCTCCTCTTCCATGAAATGTCCTCGTGGTATCACCAGATGACATCTTTTCCGTTGATTTAGGTCTTCAATCCACTATTCTTACAAAAAGTACCACGTGATATGATGCTCCGTCCCCCAAAACGTCCACGAGAGGGGACCTTAGTCTTCTGTCCTCCCTTTTGAAGGGCCTTGAGGTAGACCTCCAGTTCATCGATCTTACCAAAATGCTATGAAGTTGGGCCCCAGTCCGTTTCTTGTAAAGACCACTATGTAGGTCACCAGCCCACTACCCTCCCAGAAAGGCCAAAGGTACGAGTAACTCCCAGTCCACCCCTTTACCTACAAAGCCATGAAGTAGACCCCATCTCCCTTCATTCAGATTGGATCTCAGCCCTCTCATCTTTCCCGAAGGACTTTGGGTTAAGCTTCCAGTTCATGTTCCCAAAAGAGCCATTCAGTATACCCCTCAGTGCGTTTATCTTACCATTAAGTACATGTAAGTTCTCAGTCGATTCCATTTCCCAGAAACTCCATGAAGCCCACTCCTCTTCTCTGAAAAGTCTCGAAGTCCCCTTTCCAGAAAGACCACGTAGTTTACTCCCAGTCTACACCCGTTCCATAAAAAGGTACACATCCAGCCTACTTCTCTTCCCCAAAACCCGAGGTAGACCCCAAAGCACAATCATCTCTAGAACTCTACTCTCAACATGGTGGCGTGACGTCGGACGCTAGTCTGGCTTTATTTTTAGGGTTCTACTCTCAATTCGACAACTAGAATGCTATTCTAACGCGTTTGTATCGTGCAATAAGTGGGCCAACTGAGCCTCTGTCGCAGACCTGACGAAGGAGCATGTGCTGGATCTGCTGCTGGCGGCGGCGGGCGGCGAGACGTCGGACGCAAGTCTGACTTTACTTTTAGGACTCTACTCTCAATTCGACAACTAGAATGCTATTCTAACGCGTTTGTATCGTGCAATAAGTGGGCCAACTGAGACAGCCTTATTCGCAGACCTGACGAAGGAGCACCTGCTAGATCTGCTGCTGGCGGCGGCGGCGGGCGGCGAGACGTCGGACGCAAGTCTGGCTTTACTTTTAGGACTCTACTCTCAATTCGACAACTAGAATGCTATTCTAACGCGTTTGTATCGTGCAATAAGTGGGCCAACTGAGAGAGCCTCTGTCGCAGACCTGACGAAGGAGCACCTGCTAGATCTGCTGCTGGCGGCGGCGGCGGGCGGCGAGACGTCGGACGCCAGTCTGGCTGAGGTGACGCGGCGCTGCCTCCGAGCAGCCCTGGAGCACTCGGGGGAGATAGCGGTGTTTGCGGACGGCGTGGACGAAGTCTGCCCTTCCTTCAAGGACAAACTGCTCGCGCTGCTCAAGCTACTTGTCGCATCGCAGGTGCAGCTCGTGTGGATAGCTTCCCGCCCAGGGGTACGTCATCGTGGAGTGAGAACAAGTGCATCGTAGTGGAGGAGCAGAAAGGGCTTTGTTGAGCTTTCGATGCCGTTTTCCCAGGCCCACGTCGCCCTGAGCCGGACCCTGCACTGCGTGACGTCAGCGCTGCGCCCCTTCTCCCCCGAGGAGCAGCGCCGGTTCCTGTGCAGCCAATGGGCGGCGGCCAGCGCCCGCCCGCCCGCCGCCTTCGAGCGCCTCGCCTGCGAGATGGTGCAGGCGTTCGGCGCGGACGCCGGGCGCGGCCAGCGCAGCCTGCTCGACGTGCCGCTGCACGCGCTGATGGCGGCGCAGGCGTACGAGGCGCGGGCTGTGCATGCGCAGGGCGCCGGCGGTAGCCTGCTCCCCGAGGGCGGCGTCTCCCGCTGCGACCTCTACCGGCGCTTCGTGGACCAGAAGCGCGAGATGTTCAGGCAGCGCTTCGGCCTCGACGACGCAAACTTCCAAAACATCTCCTTCGTGGACCAGTTTGACGAGATCCACAAGAATTGCGCCATGCTTGTGATGGTGAGCAAACATAAATATCTTTTAACTATTTGCTACGCATTTGCGCGAGCGCACCTCGCGCGGTGCTGAGTCGGCGAGGATGCACTTGTGCTGAATACTTCCCGGGCGCCCAGAGGTCGCGCTCAGCACTTGTCTATTCTTTATGATCCGGGTTTTGGACTGGCGGTGGCCCAGCTTAAAGCGTTCTTTGTCTTATTGTTTTTGGATTTTAGAATCTATATTACATTTTATTAGCCATGCAAATCTGAAGCCAAAAGCCTTATAAAAATCAGGGAAAATGCTTGAACTGAAATCTAAAGAGCCGGCAACCAAAAGAAACGGCATAATTTGTGTGTGTATATATATATGTACAATAGAATACTATATATATATATATATATATATATATATATATATATATATATATATATATATACACACACACCTGCACATACACATCCCCGCCCAGCCAACCCAAAGCGTCTGTCGGGAATTCGCAGATATCACGCTTTTGCGAGCTTTGTGATAGCTCAGGGCAGTGGGATCTTGGGCGTCGAGAGGAAATCCAAACAAGAATACATAAATCAATTAAACTGGGTTTAAAGATTTGTGTCTGAAACCCTTTTAAATGGTTACATGGTTAAATGATTAATGGTTACGCCGGCGGTTGTGCGCCGGCGTTCGAAAGGCCTTGCTGCTGCCAGCTGCACTCGGCTGCGGCGCGTGCCGTTTCGCCTCACGTCCTCTTCGGCTTCTTTTTTCCTCTCACGGCGCCTCACGTCCTCTTCTGCTTCTTTCTTGCCCCGTCGTCTCGTTCACGCCCACGTGCGAATGTCCCTTGCACGTCGCAATTGATTAAATAATTGCGTATTTGCTTACTTCGAGCGTACGCGTCGCACTAGATATCACGGTCTACTCAGCGCCTCTAATCGAAAGTAACTGCGTCTTCACCATGCAAATTACCGTCTCTTCTTTGCTGACCACTGAATCATGTTTAACTATTTAATTTGAATCACTTGCTCCCGTCCTCGACAGACGACAAATTCTTCTCCGGCAAAAATTCTAATAACTTCGTGACTATCTACACGCCTCTCTGACGTCCAAAAACTCCTACTTAATCTCTCACTGAATTTTTAGGTCGAAGTTGCTGCTCGAACGGCGATCGGAACCAGAAGAAAGAATGTTCGGTCGCCCGCCGTCTTTATGTGTCCGCTCTCCTCGTAGGGTCATCTCCCTCTCCCCAGTCTGACCGCTGATACGTCAGCTGGCTCGCGCCATGCCGCGGGCATCGCGCGCAACAGTCTGGGAGACGCGCCCCGCTTGCTCAGCGCGTCTACAGCCGTCGTTTGCATGTTGCGTGGGCGTGTGGGACGAACGTGCGCAGCCGCATTCGTATGTATATATATATATATATATATATATATATATATATATATATATATATTGTAACGCCTCCTCAAATGGAAACGCCCTGATAAAATGCTCTTTCGAGCTTGAATATCTCGGGGGGCAGGATCTTTTGGGGTATGTGAAAGTTACACACCCAAACACAAAATTAGATAAAATGACAGTATATTCTGTAATATGGCATGAGAAATTGTTCACACTTAACATTCAAATTCAGAATTAAATCAAATTTACAACACAACACAAAATTTACTTAACAATGTGCTCGCTATATCGAGTCTGATTCTCCTATCACCCGTGCACGGTTTTGCTAAGTTATGAACTTAATGGAAACTAAAATTTTCCTATACTCCTGGGATTAATTACAATGAAACGCTATTCAATATCTTATTGCTACTTTACATTAAATATTTTCCTCGTTAGCAAATTTTATACAAAAAAATGAGGATCTCTAATAAAATTTACACAGTGTCTGGATTGAATTCTATTGCAAGTATTACCACTATACAAGGTGAATTTATGCTGTCGTGACACAAATTTCAGGCGATTTTACAAAGTTTTAATGATCTGGTTCTTCATTTCACTCCTTCTAAAATCCGGTCTCCCACTCTGGTTTACTCAGTTACAAATTACCTTTGCCGCCGCCCAAGGCCCCCGGGTTACGCACCGCCGTCGTGTCGAAGTAGCTGTACACCGCCAGCCGCGCCGCCACTCGCGTTTCCCGATGTCCTCGAAGCCGTCTCTGCAGTCCGTTACCAGATTTTCGCACCAGTCTTCTAAGCTCTCGCCACCAGATCCAGGACACATGCACGCGTACTGCTCCGTCCCTTGCGTGTTACAGCACGTGTCGCTCCTACCAGGGCGTTGACTATGATATTGTTCACAATCACGTTTACTTTACTTTATGCGGCCTCGTTATAATGTTAACTTGCTACTTCTCGCCGCCTCAATATTGCAACGTTCTCCTCCACTATTCCTCGTGATAATGTCTACGACTCCGCGTCTTTACTACAGAAGAATACCTCGCTCGTCGCCGTCTAGCTCTAGAAGAATAGTACCTCGCGCGTCGCCGACTGAACCAAGAAGAACTAGTACCTCGCTCGTCGCCGTCCAAATCGAGAAGAAAAAGCTTTTCGCCGCCCCGCCGTATAAATGCGGCCCTGACGTCATAGAACCCCTATGCGCGCCGCCCCTCCGTCGAAATTACCCCGCCGCTGCTTCTGGCCGCCACCTCCAGGTCGCGCCTTTTCTCTCTTCCGTGCTGCTCTTGCGATGTTATTATTTGCCCCGTCGCCTTCTATAGATGCGTGGGCGCCGTGTAAGTTAGTGGCCAGGCCACGAACGTCACAATATATATATATATATATATATATATATATATATATATATATATATATATATATATATGAACCAGATCGTACGAAATGTAGGAAAATAACCCAAGGAGTGAGGTTATTTATGAAAGATTGAAGACATGGTGGCAATTACGCAGGGTGCATAACGGTGCTGTAGTCTTATTCCGCGCGGTCCGCAGCCGATGCTGCGAAAATAAAGAACATTTTTGAACCGACTGAACCATTCATGCCATCTAGTGGCAACCAAGGAACGCATTGATATCTCCAAAAGCCTCCAGACATGGCCACATGTAGTGAAAAATCAATACGATCTAGTAGTACACAAATAAATTTGACAGAGCAGCGCGGTGACTATAGTCGCCGGTATCACCAGGGGAACAGCAATATCTCAGTGACTAAAGACACCGTGGAACCAAATGCGCGCGGTGTAATAGTCACCGTCGAATAGTCACCGTTAACAGTCAAAGGGTTAATAGAAATATTTTCATTTCAAAATGTCCATTACTATTAAAATTCAATTCAATTATGCCTTATTTTCCGAGGGGAGGCTCAGGCCATGAGGCCTGCTATTCCCTTTGACTACGCAAATTCCCCTAAGCTCCCTTCTCCAGAGGAATGATGTATTACTCGGGCAACGAATCATGCGATTTGAATTTCGCCCAGAGGCTACTTCACTGTTTGTTTTCTTGTAATTTTTTCAGTTCTTGTTTCATATCATGTCCACAGGAACTATTTTAAATGTTTTGTATACTCTCACATCAGGTTCAATTTCACATCCAAAATCGTTCTTCAGAGATAGATTTTTAAATAACATCGTGTTTAACTTTTCGCACAGAATAATTTTCGAATAATATGGGCGTTTTTAAGTAATATTTTCTAAAAACGGTTCCACATTGTCTTATTTTTTCCCCACGAATTCAAAAAATTAGTCTTATAAAATGGCGTCGGGTTTATTTGCAGCGAATGCTGGAATTTAAAAAACTACAGAAAAAATTAACATTGCTAACTAAAATACTGAAAAGGGAGATTTTTTCTAAAACATGTTTTTTCAAAATTAGATCTTTAAAAGTCATGATTTTTTAAAGTACTTTTCGCGTAGTTTTGCATGCAATTGTTAAACAATTATTTTCTCAAAAACAGCTTTAAATCTCCTTAAATTTTTTCTTCGTATTTAATAAAGAACGATAAAAAGGCGCTAGTATCATTTTCTACGAGCTCTTGGTAAAATCGAAAATTGTAAATAATTAACATTGCAAAAATATATTCATGATAGAAACATTTTTCTTTTGATATCAGTATCTTCCTTTTGATTGGAAAACATTTTGAAAACAGATTTTTTATAGTCCTGAAATCTTGTATAAAAAACGGGTTGCGGGTAATTTCTGTTCGAAGTTAATGCAATTTATAATTTTGTTATGAACACAGTAAAACAACAACAGTTCTTTCACCATAAGTTTATTTCAGTAAAGCCACAATCCAAATCAAGTCCGAAATACAAGCGAAGTTCCAGTCCGCCAGAAGAATTCACTCACCGTAACACACGCACTTCAAAATCGAACTCACCACTATTGCTAGGCATTCGCTCGCTGCTCTAGAAATGTCCTACTGACTACTGCCCCGGGCGATGCTCTATAAATACGCCTCGAGGCATCGGGGCGAGTCTCTTACTTCCCGTCTCCATGGCGGGGCATCGAGGGGAAATGCCCCTCCTGTGACCGCCTTGCCGACGCGGTCCAGTGGCTACGGAAAAGCGCCACCGCTTGCCCTGCTCCTGGTGGCGTCTTACCGTACTCCTCATTGCTCGACTGACCGCGCCCCACGGCGCAACCCTGCAGTGGCCATAGTGGGCCGCAACTATGTTGGCCGGTACAGTGTGCCCACCACGTGGGCACAAATGTTGTTGTACACAGCAAATTTGTGTCAAAAATGACTCCAATTTATTAAATATTTTTTTCCACGGATAGAGCGTTTAAAAGAATATATATCTCGTTTTCGTTGAAATTTTTGGTTTCGAAAATTACGAATGATTAGTTCTCTGCCTGTCCGTTATCAATATTCCGGATCGACCTGGCTGGGATGCGAGTTTTAAAAGAATTGTATAAATTTTGGAGGTACATAACATGTAGACCTTGAAGCATTTTCAAACTGTTCTCAAAAATGGCCTCTAATTTTTTTAATTGCTCTTCAGAATAAAGTGAAACACTCGTACATTTATAAAGTTGGTATAAGTCGGATTTACACTGGTAACACTGAATTATCGAATATTGGAAAAGTTTGAAATCTTTTGAACCTCCACTTTCAAAAAGATTATTGAAGATAGAGATGCCCTCCCCCCCATACACGCACATACACATACACAAATAGTTCTTTAATTAATTAATGTACACATTTGAGAATATTAGTAATTTTCGCCTTAATTTGAATGAAATATGACAATGTAACACATTTAATTACACAATTATACAGATTTAATGGGAGACAAAAACTATCATCAGTATTGTGCTTTTGTAAAAGATTTGGAGCCATTTTGGGGAAAATAATTGTTTACAAATTGATTCTGTTTCAGGGAAATTTACTAAAATTTTGAAAAATTGAACAGGAGCTTCTTTCAAAATATATTTTTTGTCAATAAATTTCACTATTAAGAAATAAAATCTTCTTTCTTGAAGGAAAACTCGGAAAAATTATTGAACTTATGAAATTTTCAGAGATTTCAAAGAAAATGAGTCATATGCCATTTCTTTAAAGGACCTTTACACTATCCGAGGACAATGCAAAATTTGAAGTTGTTCCTGAATAAATATTCAAAATATAATTGAGGTTTCATGTAAAGTACTCCCAAAAATTGTAATATCTGTTTTTAAACTTACAAGGCCATGCGTCCCTTTAAATCGATCGGGGAATATCAATTTTCGAGAAAATCATCTGAACGATTTAAGGGTTAGGTGTTGATCACAAATGAACGGACAGATGAGCAGATTATTTACTCTTATTCTGAATGAATTTAGTCAGCGTGATCTTGATCCGTCCTTTTTTCGATTATGGTACCTCTCTTGAAACTGCTTTAAGAGATACATTTCAGCATAAATCCTTCCATTAGTTAAGGGAACGTTTAAGGTGCTGTGATAATACTCCCTGGTTTGTCATCAAAAGTATTTTGTTTTCGAAAAATATAACATTTTCAAAATGTAATTGATAGACCTGAAACATACACGACGTACATGAGATTATTTATCTTCAATTTAACGAAATAAGATATACATATTAGATTACGTTATTCCTATTATTTATATTATTATTATTATTATTATTATTATTATTACGAGTAACCAGGAAAAGAATCTTTACTTACTCTGTTAGAAGGCAAGGGAACCCACTTCTCAGTTCAGCACCTTTAGGGAAAGAGAACACTGTCACTTTTGGTCTGTTTCGTTATCCCCCATCAAAATTCTGAACGAGTTGGGTATTTTCATTTACTTCCCAATTATTAAATAAAAAGATAGACCACAAATACAACAATGGTCTACAATAATACAATACACGCTCACTTGATCACCAAACAACCCAAACCAGCAGCAAGTGAACCAAATTAAGCCAAACATGCTCTAGGATGCAAACCGCTACAAAACTGTACCAGCCAATACTGGCGTCACAAGCACTTCCGTTCCCGTTTTTAAGGTCTTCTGTTCTTGATGACTATAGTCTATTCACGTTTGAAAACACAAAAAAGGGTTGAGGTAAAAGAAATTGTTGTAAAGGATCATGTTGAGTTAACGTCAAACCTAAGTAGAAAAAAGCAATTTGTATTTCAAGAATAAATCAGTCACGGAAATTGTTCAAAATAAAAATCAACGTTCATTGCATCGAAAATATCTGTCCAAAATTTCAAGATATTTTGGACCAGAAGATTGATGAACTATTCCTTGTCAGTGAAGAAAAACGAAATAAAAACATTATTTTCCGCCAATTTTATAGGAACTTTCGAACATGGTTTTATATCGTATTTTTAGACAGGAAATTCTGAATTTTTCTATTAATAAATGTGCATCAATTAGTATCTAATGGAAATAATGAATTCAAATGAAGTTTTTAATTGAATTTTTATGGTTAAATAATTTCATGTTTCATATCTCGCTATTTCTATACCATCTAATAGCCAAAACACTTTTCAGATCTCTGATGGAGCTTTTTTCGATTATAATTGGGTAATATTTAATTACTACTTGGAAAAAAACCGAGAAAGCCTCATGAAAGAGAAAAATGGAATCATGTGGCTAGGAGAAGATGGAAAGCCTTACTTCGCCCATTATACATACGTGGAATATTTCGTTGCTTGCTGGATGATCTCGGCGCACAGAGAGAACGAAATATCCCGGAAGATTTGGGAAACCCTAGTCTCCGAGGACGCGTGTCCAGGGCTGCGGCAGATCCTGGAGCACCTGCTGTCGGAAGGGCTCCCGCTGCACCAGGCCGTGCTGGCGGGCGGCTTGGGCGCGCTGGAGGCGTCGCTGGAGGCTGGAGGCGACCCCGATGAGAGCGACCGCTTCGGGCGCACGGCGCTGGTGCAGGCGGCGTCGCTGGGCCGCGCCGACGCCGTGGGCGCGCTGCTCGCCAAGGGCTGCGAGCCCGGGCGCAGGGACGCGCTGCTGGGCTGGACGGCGCTGCGCTACGCCAGCGCCGGCGCGCACCTCCAGGCGGCGGAGCGGCTGCTGCAGAAGGGCGCCAAGGCGCGCGACCTCGTGCTCCGCCACGCCCACCACGCGCTCTTGCAAGCTGCCAACATGGGCCTCGAGAAAGTAAGCTCTTCAACGTACTTAACCAATCTGATGGTGCTAAACAGCACTTACTTTCTTGCTACCGCACTCGAATTTTCAAAAAATTGTACATGAACTTATTTCCAATTCTATCTTTAAGGAACATATTTCATTAAGGGAAAAACTGTCTTCATAATTATAGTTCTAGGAAGACGCCAAACAAATTTAGAATTTTTGCAATTTTCGGAAAATCAGGGTTTTTAACGAAAATGATTTACAAGGCATTGCTGAAGTGTAAGACAAAATTTGTGGTAATTCAATATTACTTAATTGTTAGCAATTTAATGAGTCGTGGACGTTACGTCTACTCGTACTTTTTATGTATTGAAGAAATGTAAACAAAAAAAAAAGAAATTAATGTAAAAATTGCATCAATATTTCACATTAGAAATATTACCTCACGGCTGGTATTGCTTCATTTAACAAAATAAATTTGTAATCAGAATAGGTCACCAAAAACGTGATTTCAATAAATGAAACAAAGAATTGAAACAACAAAATTTATTTTCAGGTCATGCTGCATCTCCTACACAGAGGCAGCAACGTGAATTCTAAATTGGAAAATCAAAAAACTCTGCTAATAATTGCAGCAGCAGGAGGGCACGACCAGGCAGTGTTGAGATTACTAAAATACAAGGCGAGCGTGGATCTTTCAGACACAAGGAGCAGAACTGCCCTCCACTATGCCACCATGAATGGATATTTGAACGTGATGAGATCTCTCCTCAAGTACGGGGCCAACCCAAATGCAAAAGACGCAGCGAAGAAAACGCCTCTCATGATGGCTTGCGGCCAGGGCGACGAGCAGTCAGTGCTCCTTCTCTTGGAATTTGGGGCAGATGTGCGTCAGTTCGACGCGATCAAACAGACATCCCTCCACGTCGCCTCCAGCGGCGGTCACGAAGACGTCATCAGGCTGCTCGTCGAGAGCAACGCGGATCCGAATTCCAGAGACAAATTCAACCGGACCCCGCTCATGTTAGCAGCCGAACACGGCCACCTTCAGTGTGTGACGTACCTTCTGCGTCGTGGGGCTGACAGTCGCATGTGCGACGCATCCAACGAAACCGTCATCCACCACGCAGCGAGGGCGGGGCACCACGAGATCGTCAGCCTCATCGTCGAGAGCGAGGAGCAGCCCGACAGCGGCGACGGGGCGGGCAGGTCGCTGCTCATGCTGGCGGCGGAGGTGGGCTGCCTCTCGCCCACCCGCTTCCTGCTCCAGCGCGGCGCGCACGTCCTCCAGCGCGACGGCGAGCGCAGGACCGCGCTCCACTACGCGGCCAGAGGCGGGCACCCGGAGGTCCTGGGCCTCCTCATCCTCCACCACGCGGACGTCGACTGCCAAGACGAGGGGGGCGTGTCCCCTCTGATGCTGGCAGCTCAGAACGGCCACGCCGACGCAGTGCTGCTTCTCTTGCACCACGGGGCTACGGCGCACTTGCGCACCGCTTTGGAGACGACCGCCTTGCACTACGCGGTGGCGAGCGGCCATTTTGAGATCATGACAATCCTCGTGGACCACGGGGCGGACGTGAACGTCACAGACCGCAGCCACGGGACCCCGCTCATGATAGCGGCCAAAAGCAGCGATTTGAGGTGCGTGGAATTTCTGCTCCAGCACGGAGCGGACGTTGGCTTGCGCAGCGCCGTGGGAAGGACGGCGCTGCACGCCGCGACGTCCAACTGCCACCGCGAGCTGATGGCGCTGCTGATGGAGAGGGGCGCCGACCCCGGGGCCGAGGACCAGCGCCGGAGCACGCCGCTGATGGAGGCGAGCGAGCGAGGCGACGCGGCGTGCGTGGCGCTGCTGCTGCGGCGCGGGGCGGGGGCGCAGGGGCGCGACGCGGCGGGGCGCACGGCGCTGCACTGGGCCGCGGGCGGCGGCCACCACGAGGCCGCGCGCCTGCTGCTCGCCAGCCACGCCCCCCTCCACGCCCCGGACGCGCGCGGCGCCACGCCCCTCATGCTGGCGGCGCAGGCGGGCGGCGCGCGCTGCGCCCTGCTGCTCCTGGAGCGAGGGGCCGAGCAGGACGTCGCCGACGCGCAGGGCAGCACCGCCCTCATGATGGCGGCCCGGAAGGGCCACGAGCGCGTCGTGGCCCTCCTGCTGGGCCACGGCGCCCGCGTGGACGCGAAGGACGCAAAGGGCAGGACCGCACTCCACTTCGCCACCCGCGAAGGCCACTTCGACGTGATGAGGCTGCTCATCGAGGCTGGAGCCAATGCAGACCCGAAAGACCACGAGAACACCACCCCGCTCATCCTAGCGGCTCAACGGGGCGATCTATCTCCTGTGAAACTTTTTCTCTCAAAAGGAGCTGACGTACACAATTGTAATGCACACAACTGTACCGCTCTTCACTTTGCGGCTGCAGGTAGACACAAGGATATCATGAAACTTCTACTCGAGAACGGTGCAAATCCAAATGCTGCAGATGAGGACGAGACGACCTCACTGATGATAGCATGTGAATGTGGAGATGCACAATCTGCGCGCCTTCTCTTGCAATACGGAGCAAACCTGCACCTTTGCGACATTTGCAAAGGGACCTCTCTTCATTACGCCGCTGCCGTTGGGCATCATCAGATTATGAAGCTCCTTTTTGAGTTCGCCGCTAATCCTAACGTTAAAGATTCATCCAATCAGATGCCGCTACTCATAGCGTCCAAGCGAGGCTATGTAGCGTGCGTACGCCTTCTTCTGAAGCAAGGGGCGGATGTGGATGCATTGGACTCAAGGAACAGGACTGCACTGCACTACGCGGCGCAATATGTTCGGCTTCGCATAACCCAGCTCCTCCTTAGCTCCAAAGCGAATGTGAATGTTATCGACGAAGATAAGAATACTCCTTTGTTATTGGCAGCCAAAGGAGGCAGCGCATCTTGCACACATTATCTCTTGAAAAATAGGGCCGATGTAAACCATTGCGATGCTAACAATGAAACTGCACTGCACCACGCCACGTTCGGGGGTCATTTGGAGGTCTTGAAGACTCTTATCGTCTTTGAAGCGAATCCAGATGCTCGGAACAAATGGAATCAAACACCGTTAATGATTGCATGCCGAGAAGGCCATCTTCAGATTGTACAGCTGCTGATGGATCTGTGGGTAAACGTGAACTTGTTCGATGTACACTCCAGAACCGCCCTTCACTTTGCCACAGAAGGCGGCCATGATGAGATCATCCGCGAGCTCATCATGAACGGCGCGGATCTCAACGCCAGGGACAGCTGGAACCGCACGCCTCTGATGCTCGCTGCTTTGCGAGGCAAGGCGACCTCTGTGGACCTTCTGCTGTACTACAAGGCCGACGTGCACGTGTGCGACAGCGACAACAGAACGGTCCTGCACCACGCCGCGGCGGGTGGCCACCGCGACATCACAGATCTTCTGGTGAAGAGCGACGCAAGTGTGCATTGCAAAGACAAGGACAACAGAACCCCGCTGATCCTCGCAGCGGAAGCAGGAGACGCTGCCTCGGTGCAGCTTTTGTTAGAATGTGGAACAAACGTTCATGAAAAAACTTCTGATGGCAAAACTGCTATGTATTTTGCCATTAAGGGTGGTTTTGAAGAGGTAATGAAGATGCTTCTTAACGCCGCTGATGCCTCCAATAGCAATTCTGAAGAGGATGGTTGGCAACTGATGACATTAGTCAAGTGCGACGACCAGCCGTCTGTGGAGCTGCTGCTACAAAATGGCGCCGACGTGAACGCGCGCGACGCGGACCAGCGCTCCGCGCTCCACCTGGCGGCGCGCGGTGCGCATCACGGCCTCCTGGAACTGCTGCTGGCAGGCGGCGCCACCGTCGACGCGCGGGACTTCGAGGGGAAGACGCCGCTCATGGAGGCGGCGGAGCAGGGCTGCCAACACTCCGTGCAGCTGCTGCTACGACACGGCGCTCGCGCGGAGGCGCGCACCTTCTTCCACATGACGCCGCTGCACTACGCGACGCAGGGCGGCCACCACGCAGTAACCAAACTGCTTGTGGAACGCGGCGCGAGTCCCGAAGTGGAGGACCAGGAGAAGAAGACGCCGATGATGTTGGCTGCCAGGAGCGGAGACCTGGACTCTGTGATTCTTCTTTCGGAGAAGGGGGGCAAAGTCGACTCCCACTGCGAATTGAAAAGGACCGTTCTCCACTACGGCGCCATGGGGGGCCACCCAGAAATCATTAAGCTCCTCGTCGGCCGCGGCGCAAATCCAAACGCTAGAGATGGCAGAGACACGACTCCGCTAATGCTGGCGGTGGAAAATGGCTGCTCGCGCTGTGTTCAGATTCTTTTAGACTTCGGTGCAGACGTAAAACTATGCGATGCGGACAAGCGGACTAGCCTCCACTTCGCTGCCAATAGGGTGAATCTTGAGGTAATGAAGCTGCTGGTCCATAATGGCGGGGATATAAATGCTCGAGACAGAAACAGCACGACCCCGCTCATGTTGGCCGCCAAGAGGGGGTTCGTGTCTGGCGTGCAGTTTCTTCTGCACACCCGGGCACGCGTCAATATACGCGATGCAGACAATTGCACAGCGCTGCATTTCGCTGTGAGCCAAATGAATCACGAAGTGACCAAGATCCTTCTTCGAGGCGGTGCTGACCCACACGCCAGAGATAAGGCAAACAACACGCCACTAATCTTGGCCTCCAAACAGGGCGACACAGACTCGGTTCTTCTTATCTTAGAATACGGGGCCAACGACTGCGAAAAGAGAGCTGCTCTTCACCACGCCGAGAAAAAGGAGATCGTCAATATTCTCTCAGGCACTTGGGATAAAGGAAAAACAAAAACGAATAAAGAAAATGCATCGTCCGCGGGCCTGCTTTGTCGCGCTCTGTGCTTGTTTCGCAAAGAGGAAAAGCAGTTTTCAGATGCACAATGAAAGAAAAGCGCGGCATCTGAAGAAACCAGAATATAGAAACGCCATGAGCGGGGCTGTCTTTGGGCACAGGCTGACACGGCTCGTGCCTCGGACCCCCATGTTTAAGGGGTCCCAGAAGATTATAAAAAAATTTTCAAACAAACCCACTCGTGAATTCTTGTTCTCTATGGGGAGTTGAAAATCAATATAAAATCATCTGAACCCTAATGGGATTTTGATTCCTGCCTCTAATCATCTTTTACATTTTGTTAGCTTACCATAAAAGGAAGGATTACCACATGATTTTAATGAAGTTTACATGAACTTTTTAGAGTAAATTATGACACAATATTATAAATTTTTCAGACAATACTCAAGGGCCCCATCTTTGAGAGTCTTGAGACCCCATCTAATCGAAAGACGAGTCAATGAGAACAAATGTGAAATGAATTCACAACTATGAATGGGGCACGGATATCGTTTATGGCCTGACATACGCGTTCAAACTGAGAATTCTCTTCATAAGCGTTCTTTGACTGATCTACGACGCGGAATCTGGCGTAATTACTTTGTAAGAGTTGAACCTGCGATCAAATAATGTCAGCCTCCGGGATTAGCGTCTCTGGGGCAATGGTGATGCACTGACCAGCGATTTCACCGCAGGGTGTCAAGACTGGATTACTACAAATGGTGGCTTAATATGTGGGAGTGGGTGCATTGCGTGGTGGAAAGATATGTAACTTCATTTTCTGTGCACGTCTTCTAGAATTCAGTGGGAAATACAATTATTCAAATTATCGTTTCCATGTTGTCGCGGCAGGAAGTAATAAGAGCCAAAATTTATTGCTTATTTATCTTTGAAAAGAGATTTTATTACATGGGAGTTTTTTTTGTTGTTTTTTTCTCCCTTTCAAAATTCAAAATTTATTGCTTATTTACCCTTGAAAATAGATTTTTTTTACATGGGAGTTTTTTTGTTTTTTTTCTCCCTTTCAAAATTCAAAATGTATTGCTTGTTTATCCTTGAAAATAGATTTTATTACATGGGAGTTTTTTTTTTCTCCCTTTCAAAAATTCAAAATTTAAGTAGTATATGACTTAGTGTAGGGATCACAGAATTTTGAAAATGTGCACACAATTCACTTTTCCCCATAGCACGTCATACGCAGTTTTTAACTGTTTTTTGACGTAAAATAAATAAATAAATAAATATGGGTGCGTTATTCTGGCGCACCAATTTTGCTCGTTCTGCGCATCACCAGTTTGCGTCACGAACCACGTGACCATAGCACGGGCACTTCGTTTGAACAGCTAAACCAGACGCTGGCCGGCATGTTACATGGAAAGTGAGAAATGTTGAGAAACATTTGGAAAGGGGCGTAAAGTGACAATTTTCAATGGTGAGCAACCAAAAATAGTGCAAAAATTATACAAGATGCAATATTTAAAAATGCTTCATATATATTTTTCAATCACTTGTAACAAGCTCAGTTACGATGTGTTGTAGCTCACCTTTATCTTTCCACCATGACGTATTGCTGTATAGAGAATAACTG
Organism: Teleogryllus occipitalis; assembly: GCA_011170035.1. NCBI lineage: Eukaryota > Metazoa > Arthropoda > Insecta > Orthoptera > Gryllidae > Teleogryllus > Teleogryllus occipitalis. Next base: position 63,912 of record BLKR01003901.1, read on the forward strand.
AACACCAGTCACTAAAATATTGAGAAAAAACAAACGGGTGTAATACAAAATGCATCGATTACATAATTTAGCCCTTTATATTTACTTCATAAGTACAGAATTAAATACACATTTTGGTGTTACAGGGAGCATAAAGAAGACGGTAATGAGTGGAGACTAACCTTCAAATCAATGTCACTCGTTGCAATGTTTTTGGAAAGAAAGAAATAGAGAATAGTGAAAACTTTATTATTCGAACATTAGCTGTTATTAACATTTTAATTTATCTGTAAAATGACAAAACATTTTCAGTTAATGTGAAACACTATGTTACTACTCGTTACTATGTAACTACAAATATATTTTGGAGAAGTTTTCTGCAGAAATTGTGTGATTGATTGAATTATATTACAAAAATATTTATTAAATGGTTCACAAAATAAATGATTTGAGGAGACATTGGAAAAAATGTAGAGCAAAAATGTTCTATGTGATACAATGTACATGTAAACGCAAGGAAAACAACTTTTTTTTAAACTAGGTATTTTCTAAAGAGAATGAATAAGCTATTTTTTCACATAAATTCAATATCGATTTTAGTAATTTGATAAAAATAAATAAAACTGTCAAATCCATTTTTTTGCGTCAGAACTTCTTGAATTCCTTTCCCTTACCATAAATGTTCGAAGAAGTGTACTCATATATCTAACCTCAATAATGCAATAGGGATGTGAAGTATTTAATTATTTAACATCAAAAAACAGTTGAAAACAGCAATAAATTGGAGAGTAGTACAATCTGTGCACGTTCTCTGGAACATTGCAACCCCTGACTGCATGCCCTTTCACTATATTTTGTTCTATTATGAATTAAGCTAGAAACGAGCGTTTTGGCAAAATTTGTTAACAAGAAATATTGGCTTGAAATGTTCTATCCCATGTCGCCTACAACGAGTGTTTGAAGGCGAAAGCCTGGTGCTGTGTGATGTAGCCACTATCATAGTTCGCACCCCAACTTTCCTCGTACAGAGCCGAATCCACTGTGGCCAGGCCCCAAAGTTAGTGGCCACAACAATTGTAGAATTCATGACCATTAATAAATTGTGGAATGTGGATCACGGTACCGGTTAATTCAATATATATAAAGTCAATTAATTGACCAATCCCGGGATCCACATCCCACAATTTATTAATGGTCATGAATTCTACAATAGTCAATTTATCGGAAAAGCATATATGTGAATTATTAATGAGAAATCGTTAGAAGACGAAATTTGCACCGGGCAGTAGCTCAGTGCATCAAATGATGTCACTGCAGTTCTGACCGGGAGGTCGTAGGTTCGAATCCTGACGGTGGCAGGATTTTCAACACTAGCTTTTCAGCTAGATCGAATTCGGTCGCTGTTTGGAAGAGAATTCTAGCGGCCGGCTACTCTGATCGGTAGTTTTCCGTGGTTTCTCCGATCAACACCAGGCGAATGCCGGAGCAGTACCCTACCAAACGGGCCACGGACCGCGCGCGATCTATCCTTCCTCTTCCTTGTCCTATCCTCTCCCCTTACACATACACACACACTAACATGCACTACACTACCACATATTTCGGGAGACCGGTCGGAAGCTTAGAGCATGTCCCGGCTGGGGTGGTGCCCCGCTGGTGGGAGAGTCCTGGTTAGGGGAAACCCCACTAGTCGACGGTAGATCGGCGCCGGATCTCGCCATCCTGCGGGGGAAGATCGCCGCCATCTCCCGAGAAAAAACATGCACTACACTAACGGGACTAATGACCAAAGCAGTTGACGCGCCCGGAAACACGAAAGAATCAATCAATCAATCAAACGAAGTTTGCGATGCTGCTAGTGATTCTGAACAATCAATTGTAAAGACCGAGAGTGAACATGGCACGTGTTTTGTGCTTGATTATGCTAGTGATTATTTAAGCAGCGAGTGGAGAGATGTTTTCATAGGCAAAGACAAGGTTACAAAGTGGAATAAAACACCACTTGTCAGCAAATTTACAAACACTGGAAGGTGTGATGATCAAGAATAACCACCAACAAAATTAAGAAATCACTGTCACATTTGCGGAAGAGCAAAAAAAACGAACTGCTACAATTATTATTATACTTACTCGTGCAACAAATTAGCATGCAACGATCATATTTTTAATGTCAACAATTTCAAAATTTATTCTGAAGACTAATATGCTAAGTGTATTATTATTATTATTATTATTATTATTATTATTATTATTATTATTATTATTATTACTATTATTATTAAAGTAAATAAAAATTGTAATACGTATATATTTAAAATAAAACTAAATAAAAATTATATCCATATATTATTCAGGTCTTGAAGAGTTCAATTTTATAACAAAATAGGCTTGGCGTACAAAGTACGCTATACTTGTGTGACACAATATAGCGCGAGTAACTAAGAGTTAAAATTTTCTCGTCGTGTGTATCAAAGGAAGGTATAAAATTGGTGCCAGTTCTATTTTTCGCGAACGCTGTATTTTCGAAAATTGCAAAAAAGTAACATCGCAAAAGTACAATATTGCATTCAGTATTATTTAGTACACATCTTTCTATTTAGACACGCTAGACTTTTTAAATAGTTAATTTATTTTAAAGTCATTCATGATCTTAAAGTATTTTTTATTTAAAAAATGGTAACGGTACGTTTCGAGGCGTGGTGTCGCCTCATCTGCAATCATGTGTTACGAAATTATGTATAATGCTAATACTATATAATTAGAATTTAGTAACAACTTAAAACACTTTAAATTATCTGACAATCAAATTAAGTTCTAGTTATGGTGAAAATAACCACCATGGTTATTTCCACCATGGTTCCACCATTTATTTATTTATTTATTTAGTCAAAAACAGTCAAAAACTGTATGTGACGTATGGGGGAGAAAATCATCTGCGCACGCTTTCCTGAGTTTCAGAATCCCTTCCCAACAATTTAACTATTAATAGTTGAAAGATTAATAATAATAATAATAATAATAATAATAATAATAATAACAATAACAACAACAAATTTAAAAAAGCGAGAGATTAACATTTAAAAAACTAGACATTTTCGTTGCCAAATTATAGAAAACTTATTTTTAACGGTAAAGAAACGAACAGACTTGATTTTTCTGTATTGTTAACAAAATAGAAACTCATCCTAAGCTCTACTACCACTACAAGCAAAGGAAAGTTCAACAAAACGTGCGCATAGTGAAGCTACATTTACGTCCAGAAGCAAATCAAGGGGCCATCTCAGCATTTGCTCAATGGATCAGGGAAACTGGACAAAAACCTGATCGAGATGGGGGTCATTGACCCGGAAGTACATTATTTGTTACAGGCATATTGAGTCTTTTTTTAAATTATACAATGCAAATGTAAACTAATTCATTATACTATATCTTGTTTTTGTTAAAGTAAACATTATGTTTCTTTTTGGCGATCAGTATAGTCTCTAATTGTATAGAAACAGTTTTGCAACAGAAAAGATTTTACTTTTAATTTAAATTTGTGTACCAATTTTAATGGTTTAATTTCATTTGGCAATGCATTGTAAAGTAGCGTACATGTATTGTATGTGGATTTCTTGTAGTGAGCTGTTGAGACTGACACTTGATGAACATGATTTCTACGTCGAGTATTGTAACTATAAATATCAGTATTACATGAAAATATGTTCCCACCATTAAGTAAGTCAGTTTTGACAAATATTACAGACTCATAAATAAATAGGCAAGGCAATGGTAAGATTCCAAGCTCAATGAAAAGAGGCTTGCACGGATCACGTGGATGGGATTTTTTCATTATTCGGATAATTTTCTTTTGCAATCTAAATGTCTGGGAACTAAAGGATGAGCTTCCCCAGTATATTATGCCATATCTCAGGCGGGGATGTACATTTGCAAAATACACGCAACGAGCTGCATGAAGGCTGACAGAATTAGAAAGAATTCTGAATGTATAACATAATGAGCTTAATTTAGTGTTTAATTCTGTCATTTGAAGTTTGGTTGAATTGAGAGACCTAGAAATTTTGTTAACTTAACATCAGCTAATTGCATATTGTTCATTTTCAATGGAGCATACGATTGTCGATTTGAAACGCAAAATTGCATTGAGACCGTTTTCCTTCGTTAACTATTAATTTGTTATTACAAAACCAATTTGAAACTTCTGAAATTGTACTATTTATTGTTTCTTTTTTGCAAAGAACATTCGTGTCATCGGCAAACAGAACTGTTTTTCCGTTTTTAATAGATGAGGGCATATCGTTTACGTACAACAGAAAGAGGATAGGACCTAAGATCGAACTCTGTGGGACCCCATGTTCAATTGGCAAATAATTGGAGAGATAAGTAAATAATGTCCTTTCGTGCTAGTACGGTATTTCTACTCTTTGAGATCGATTATTATTATTATTATTATTATTATTATTATTATTATTATTATTATTATTATTATTTCCACCATGGTTCTAGTATAATTGAATCTACACATGAACAAATTAATAATTTAAAATATACACTTTTTTTAGACTAAAAATTATAAATGTATCTGCTTTCGCTCGTCTTAGAATGCAAAAGGAAAATGAAGACATTCCACATCACATTTGAGAATCATAAAAATATAACTTCAAACTCAGCACTAATGAATCTCACATGTTATTAGGACGAGAAGAAATTTGAAAATCGTATCAGTCAAAATGCTGGGATGGTCAGAGAAGGAATTCCGTCAGAAAAGGGGGGATGGGATGACGTGCTAATATAAATACTAGTTCCATTAATTTGAAAATTTGTATTGTAATCAATTAGCAATATTTGTTTCACTTTTGTAGGGCACTTATAAAGAGATGTAAATGTATTTGACTCTGTTATTGAATTTATGGATTTATTGGTCTTTATAAACGGTTTCAGGCACAAGCCTCGAATTCTTCCGTAGTTCTATAACCAATATTGTAGGATTTTCAAAATTAATTTTATGATTGGTAGAAATTCTGTGTTCAGATATGGAGTTCTGTATTTTATTAATTTCCTAAATTTACGTCTATGTTCACCTATTCTTTCCTTCAGTTTTCTTTTGGTCTGACGAACATAAGAGCTATGACAATAATGGCAATCAATCTTATATATATTTTGTTGCTCTCCTTTACAATTTTTTTAAAAATTTGTTGCGTCTATTTTGACGCAACGCGTCTCCAAGCCCCTTGGGGGGCGTTGAGCGCTTTGCGCTTCTTGGAGTAATCCTCCCATTACAGCGCTTGTTTTTTGGAGTAATCCTCCGTTAGTATAGTATGTCGCGTCTCGTCGCAGTCGGTTGTCAAGAGGACCGCCAGGTAGCATCTCCGCGTACGCGCCTCCTACCGCGCGCTCCTGCGTCACTACCCAGCGGCCAGAATTAGGAAGGAATAAGGATAGGGGTAGGGTTTAGGACACTTCACAGGGGTTGGACTAGCCCTTGTGAAGCAGCCGAACTCGTTTTGTTGGAACAAATTTCACATGAGATTCGACGGGAATCGAACCCGGACCTCAGTGGTGAAAAGTGGCGACTTTGCAATGAGCCACGAGTTCAGCTTTTTTAAAAAAGCGAGCTTTTAGGTTCTTTACAATTTTTGTTGTTTAACTACCCTATTCAAACATGGATGTTGTACTCTTATTTAAATATGGTCTTCAACTCTTTTTTTAATGGAAGGAACATAATAAGGCAAATAATTTTTCTTTATAAGATAAGTTATTCTGTGAATTATTGATCTTAGTTTTGTGGTAATGTAACCGTTGGTTAACAGTTTTGGAAACAAACTGCACTGGGTAGTTGTTATTTTTTAAAAGGTTAAAAGTAATTTTTAGTTTTTTTAAATGAATTTTTTTTCGATAAATTAATCATATTATCACCTAAATTATACATCAAACCTTCCGACATTAAATAGGGGTGTTTTGATGGATAGTTAAGACATATGTCTGCACACACTGTTTACTATACCAGTCAGTCTGAATGCTTTTACTCATTCTAATTAATTTCAAATCTAAAAAGTTTAAACATGTTTCGTTCAAACTACAGTTAAATTGAGAATTATATGAATTAAATTGTCCAAGAGTGTGAGAAATCTCACTGGCGTTAACTAGCATTACAATAAGTGAGACGATGGGTACGAAAGTGAGATTTTGTCTTAAATGAAATATGTTCTAAAAACATCATATTTTTTAAAAAGGCCATGTTTAATTTTTTTTCGTGGAGAGAACAAGGGACACTTAAAGGAATAGTGCAGATCTCATTTTCGTTGAACTCTCTGAATTTTTGTAAATTGCAAATTTTGAAATATATTTTTAGATACAATGCGAGAAGGTGTGTGCTGCTGTAATACTAGTAGAGACAACATTTGTGTTATGCATGACAATTAAAACAAATTGTACACAATTTCACAAATTGTACACAATTTCGTTTAAATTAAATGTGATCATACTGTGCAGCATTACAATATCAGCTTGTAGTTATTGAAAAGCAAATATGAAGTTCCTTCGATTTTGCCTTTTTTGTCCCAATTGCCCGACAATGAAAGACAGGATTTTTACGAGTATTTGTCACAACAATGATGAAAGCAAATATTCAATGAAGGTAAACTATATTATGTTTACTCCAGAAACTTTCTACGCAAGAACAAAAATAAAGATAAGAAAAATATAGCGCCCTTTAAATGCCTATTTTTTTGCCAATTTCTACAGTTTATCGTGCCTATAAATCCACAGCTTAGTAATAAAAAATTGAAACAATTGAGTACGATAATTTCGTAGGAACTTTTAATTAATCTACGATAAATTGATATTTCCGCCGTACGCGGCGATAATGCAGCGATATGACGTTTTGAGAAGTTATTGGGAGAATTTCATTGTTGGACAGCAATATGAATGAAAAAGATAATGAGGTTTGACTTAACGTTAATACTACAATATTCCTACGTTCTATAAAATGACACATCCAACTTTATTAAAGTCGGAAAGAAAGTGTATACAGGTATGTATAAGATGAACATTATATAATGACATCTTAGTTTCGTATGCATTCATAAATTGGATGGCCGGTAGTTCTGGATGTTCAGTTTATATGTAAAATTATCCTCGCTCGTCTGTACACTGTGCTGTAAATAATGCGAGCAGTTACAAATAATGCGAGAAAGTTTGTGCTGTTGTATCGTCATAATTTTAAATATATCTCACGTCGTCCATACGTCCATACATTAGGGCAATTATGTTATCTCATTTGAGCTTGAAATAATTTCTTATGGCGTTTATCGAAAAATCGATAGTAATTGATGAAAATGAGCATCAAATCACGTATTTTCAGAAACGCTCAAATGGAATTTTCTTAAAAACCGCTTCAAATTTTCTTGCAAAAATGTGCCTATATTACCCTTATATTATATCCCTAAAGTAAAATTTCAATTCGATTAATAGGAATCCAGAAAATATAGAAAACGTGATATCTTTTAGGCGCCAATAAATGCGAGCTGAGAAGGTGGTGCCAAACCGAAAAGAAAGCTCTGACTGAAGAATAAGGAAACTAACTAGTAGGAGAAAGTATGTGCAGTTTTTCTTTTAAATTTTTCGTGGTATGTATTACAGAACGGTAAAGAGTAATGCCAGTGCCATTTTCGGTGAACTTTTATTTTCGAAAATTAGAAATTGCAAATTCAAATTTAGAAATTCTTAGATTTTTGTTATTTTTGACTACCATGATGATCGAAGGATGTAAATACGGTTCTTATGAAAGGAAATAGATTTAAGGAAGGAAGCAATTTTCCGAAGGAAAAAAACACCAAATTCAAAAAATGTTTATTTCATGTTTAAAATTATGAGGAGGTATGGACATTAAAGAAATACGAAAAATATTATTAATTGTATACGATCATAATTATGTTGCAGAGTAAACACTTATATTTGTAATGTATAAAAATATGTGAATATTTATATAATAGTGTACATATATCCATAATTGTAAAACTTATTTCCACCACATTAACATCCACCAAAAAGACATCAATTTAGGGGAGGGAAACACGTAACGTGGCAACACTGATTGACTCCCGAATGAGAAAAATGTACACCAACACATGAGAACATTTGAAATAATATAATTCGAGAACAGTTAATTGTGACTCAAAATTATCAATACTTACATCTAATACTATATAAATAACAAAATTACACATACTTTCATATTTTTATCTTATTGCACTTCTCTTTATCAGGGTTTCTAAGTTGTTACTTTTTTTACTGAGTTGCTTTTACTTTATAGTGTAGTTGCTTGATCAAATAGAGACCAATGTGACTGCAGTGACACAATTTAAAGTAAGTTTCTAAATAAATTATAGACATAAATAAAGAAAATTCTCATCATGTGAAATAGTTATTTTCCGTAGGAAACTATAATTGTAATGAATTGTATTGGAACTGTTTATGTTCAGCCCAACGGGTTTGAATTTTTAACTCGTTGGTTAAGTACTTTGCGTAACGAACTTGTTCTTTTTAACGCTTGCTATCGCCAGTGTTGCCCTCTAATTATAGGGATTTTTTGTCCTTAGAGAGAGGGCAAAAACCATTGGGGGGGGCGTTGTTGCGGATTCTTGTCGAGTTTTTTAATCATATATATATATATATATATATATATATATATATATATATATATATATATATATATATATATATAAACACAAATTCATTATTTATTCAATAGAAATACTTATATATTTATAATATAAATTCATAATTATAAATCATTCTTAATGACAATAACACTGGTAGCACTGTCTTTATGAGAAAATTATTATAATAGAAAATAAAAAAGAGCAATATATTTTCTTTTTTTACTAATAATTTTGTTACATTTGTGGAAATGATACAATGAAATCGACTACTATTTAATTTTGAGTTTACGAAAGTTGGTCGAACTAAAAATCGAAGTTGCCAAATGTTGATCCACTGCTTTTTGTGTTTTCCAACTTAGTTCCCGAGGTAACGGAACGCTGTTCCGCCAGAAATCAAGCATGTGTATGTATGTGTATATAAAAAATAAGTGTAACATGGACCTGGATTATGAAATGCACATACTGCATTACAAATATACATTTTAAATATATATTATATATAAATGAATTATATTGTTGTTTATATTTTATTTTTTAAAATTAATAATTAGCGTTCCGTTCGCCAGCCCCGGTAATTAAAGGTTAAATTAGCTAATAAATATACAACTATTTCCATTAAATTAATAATTAATTTGGGGAGCGTTCCGGGACCTAAAATTTTATAAATCAAGCACTGAGTACAACTAAGCGTATTTATAGTAAAAATACTTAAAAGTGTTGGTGTCTTGATTGGTGATTGTCAAAATTTCATACCAACTTCGTCAGTGTTAAAAACGTTTAACTACGAAAACATGTTCAAGTCACAAAAAATTGACTTGTTGATTTAATGTCTGAAATAATAATAACAACAGAATAGCGCACAAATGTGCTTTACATAGTTTTCTTCTAGAGACATTGTTCGTTCCGTACACCTTGTGTGAAGTGGTATCATCACAGTATTTTCCGCACCGAACACATTCACATTCTGTTGAGGGGTCGTGGAATGTCTTCCTTTTACATAATTTGTGTTGAAAGCTGGGCACTGCTAATCTGTGTTTGAAATACGAATGGGTAGCTGATTGTAGTATATTGTGGACTCGATTTGATTTGCTTCATTGTTTTGTTCTTATAAAAATATGTTCCTTCATGTGATTTTAAATTACACAATATAGTAATTAAATTTTACAAATTTAATTATTTTTTAAATGTTACTATCCTTTATTTTAAGATATGTTTAAAAATATCTGTACAATTAACTGTTGTAATCTGTTTATCATTTTTCGAATATTTAATGGATTCATGCTTTATTTCAAATTTTAGTGGGGTTTACCATGCCGGGGTAAATGGTTGAAGGCATCTGGCAACTCCGGCTGTCGCTCGCAACCGGAATATTTTAGCATGTTTTATATTTAATGGGCTTGATTTATTACCTGAAGAGGTGGTGACTCACGAAACACTGTAATACAAGATAAAACTTCTTCGTGTCATAATTGACCAAATAAAAATTTACGCTAAAACTTGTTTATCTGACTACTATAATGAAAAGTGAGAAATATTGAGATTGTAAATAATCGGTACAGATAATTAAACAAATAACCTACTGAATTTAAGATAAGACAAACGAGAAAAATAATGTATAAAACCCTGGCTTTAAAAACAATCATTTCACAGAAATTTTTACAATATACCTAATCAGACATGTTATGATAAGCCTCGAAATAAGAGAAAAATGAAGACTCACCTTAATAAAATCTATGCTTAATTTTGTTTCCAATTTTTAGAGTACTTTTATGCGAAAAAATACGTGAAAGCGTGTACACAAAGCATAGTCTTAGTTTCGGTAAAATAGCGATAAAAACAAGAGACTTCTATAATATTTATCTTGGCAATGTCGTAATAAATTTACAATAAGTTCGCAAAACTGGACATTGTTTAAAATATTTCTTTGATTTTGTCATATTGGCGACACTGAGCAAATTAGTTACCAGACTTCGCAATTTTCGCAGTTTCTTCCGCCTTTTCGACGTCCAATCTACAATCCGTGCCGATTGCCACAATTCCGCAATTTTTTCCTCCTCAATTAAAAATCCACAATTTCTGCCCTAACGTTTTTTAAGTTTTTTTTGCGTTTTATATTCGTAATTCGAATAAAAGAAACGAAGATAGAGTACAGCTTTAGCCAATGAAATTATCAGGACAGGAACTTCTTGCATCAGCCTTCATTAGGGCTGCCAACCGTCCTTCATTTGGGAGGACAGTCGTTATTGATGTCAATTGTCCTCTCGTCCTACTTTGTATTTCAAATGTTCTCCTTTTACTATTTTTTTTAATACTTGTATTCATTTATTTCATTACATGTCTAATATTTGATACATTGTATCATATTTAATTTACAATAGAAAACATGAATGTCCTTTTTTTCTGAACGCTGACACACACATGCTTGATAGTGTCTATGTCTAGTGACTTATTTATTTATTTATTTTACGTCAAAAAACAGTTAAAACTGTGTATTACGTGCTATGGGCAAAAGTGAATTGTGTGCACATTTTCAAAATTCTGTGATCCCTACACTAAGTCATATACTACTTGAATTTTGAAATAAAAAAGAAAGAAAAGAAAGAACCCATGTAATATAATCTATTTTCAAGGATACATAAGCAATAAATTTTGGCTCTTATCCATGTTGTCCTTCGGAATAATACTTCCTGCCGCGACAACATGGAAACGATAATTTGAATAATTGTACTTCCCACTGAATTCTAGAAGACGTGCACAGAAAATGAAGTTACATTTATGTCCAGAAGCAAAACAAGGGGCCATCTCAGCATTTGCTCAATGGATCAGGGAAACTGGACGAAAAACCTGATCGAGACTAAAATAAAAAAGACTCAGACCATCTTCATCTGCAATTTCACTTGAATCTGAAATGGAGAGAAGAAAGAAGTAGAGCTGATGTTACTCTAAATAAAATATTTATTAATGTGTAGCTTCCTTTTACATGCACATTGTTGGCAACCCTAGACTTCATGCTCATGTCGTTTTCGTTGAGTTCATACGAAACATTCCACATTTGCGCAGTCCTGATTCCTCATTCGGCATCTGGCAACACTGTGTCTTTCGTCTCTTTGTACCGATTCTAGAAATTTCAGATGAATGGTTGTGATTGCTTGCGGCTGACAGTTGTCGGATTCTAAAGCGGTATTCTAGCATTGTATTCGGAGCAGTGTAAGTCTGTGAGCAACTCCTTGGTCTGTGTGCAAAGTAACCTTGATATATGTGTGATTTTTGCGGTAAACTAGCATGTATTTGGAAATGGTGATCATTGTGGAAGAGTCTCTTCAGCTGTGTATGTGGAGCAACCTTTTTTCTGGAGTTTTTTAGGAGAACTATTGCCAGGAGACAAACGAGTACTGTAAGTACACTTGGGCGAATGCCTAAGAGCCTATAGAAGATTCTTTTGGAAAATAGAAGCTATCGATTCCAACGTTTATGCCATAAGGTACATAGATTTTTCTCTTGAGAATGTGTAAGAATGTTTGAGATCGCATATAAATACATTCTTAGGTACTCTTAATTATTGTGGGCATTGAATTTTAAACATTTCACTTAAGACCTTGATTAAACTTTCTGTTGTAGCTGAATAACGTCACATTCTCTTATGAATAATTACAAATAATGGAAAATTCATTTATTTATAAGTCAAAAACTTTAAGTACATTGTAAGATTACGTAGGATTTAAGTACATTGAATTTAGTTATACTATTACAAGATACAGGCAACATTTTTAATGGATTTACGTTTACATTCGCTACATTTATTGATTTTCTCACATTTGAAATACGCTAAAATAATAATGAATATTAATGTCGCAATGCTTGTAAAGAACATTTAAAATTTGTAATTATTGTGCAATTATTGTATCTCATTTGTGTAACTTCCCTGAAAATGTATGCTCGTATGAAAATAATATCAGCGGAACACAATAAGCTTTAACGACAAATCCATTATAGTAATTGACAAAACCAGTGGATGAAAAGGGGTATAAATGCGGAAGTAGTAGTCCAAGAAAACGAGCGATGATAGCGAATTTTCTTATTTACGAGTGCAATTATACCCCTTTATCCATGTATTACCTTCAATATTTTTTCTTTTCCATTTTAAGAATAATTTAAATTTTGAGAAATTCAAGTCGTGCCATAAGTGATGACGTATCTATATATTTAAAAAAATAAGGTATTCTGCTATGGCTTCGTTTAGAGCTTCTACTGAGCCGATTGTTGTATTTATTCCTTTAAATGAAAGAATGTGATCCCTGGATGTGTTATCAGATATTGTTTGTGTTGATTCATCAACATTTATGGTGTAAATTAATTAATTAAATCATTCTTTAATAGTACGTTTATCAATAGTCAATTGTTTTTTCCCAAAGAGTGGCTGCTTCATGGTGGCACTGCCTGATGCTTTATTTTGATTGTTGAGATTTGTTTACAATTCAAGGTTTTGTTTCAGTGTAATTATTTCATTGTGGTGTTAACAATTTGCTTGTATTTGCTTTTGTGTTGTACTTTGTAGGAAACATTGTACATTGTGAGTTTTGCTCGGTTGTACTGACGTAGTGAAGTTGTTCACAGGTTATGTCGAATTCCGAAACTTTGCCCACGCGCCCCAAAAGACGCAAACGTACATTAACTGGACGCAGGGAAAGAGAAAGTCAGCGTAGGTGTCGTGATAGTGAGGTCATTTCGTTTTCTGTTGGGTCGTTGTCTATGAAATGTCAGTTTTTTTCTGATTTGTACTTCCCATGTGAGAGAAATTCTGCAAACCAGTTTACTCTGTGTTGCTTAAATTGGAAAAGTTTACCTTCGAGCAATATGCCAGGAAAAATCAAACAGTTGCTTATAGGAGATGATGACACATCAAAAAACTTTAGAAATAATGACTGTCAGTATAATAGTGCTCTTTCTTTTGTGTAATTTGGTGTCGATATTACATTGCCACCCGGTTATGGGCCATACGTGTTCAACATTTTGGGAACTCCACATCACAGAATATCTTCATTGTACCCTAAAGATCTAAACAATGCAACGTATTGTGAACATTAGTCTGGGCACAGTATTTTACGTTTATCTCAGATCTCACCGTCAAATTTTGACGGGTTCTCACTAGTTGTTTCTAAAAACGTCAATTTTAATGCGCCTTGCGTTGTGTGCTCATGATCACCACACCATAGTGACTTAGAAGACCATAGATCACCATAGTGACTTAAATGTTTGCAAATGAAAGATATTAAACATAGTCCGGCCGAAATATAAAAGAAGCTGTCAAGCCATGAAACCATAACTTCCCACGAAAAACAAAGACAAGTATGAGAGAATACAACGTGTATAAATGTGGAAAAGTGAAGAAAAAACGAATCACTGCTGTTTTAGAAGCATTGCTATTTTGCTTGTAAAAATTTAATTTATTCATGTCAAATGTCATATCTTGTTCTCATTATCTAGTACTCGTAAGACAAACCACTACACCAATTTTGTTTTATTCAGTCATTGTATGTATTGTAGGTACGTAATCTGTGATGCACATTTTGTTCATATTTCATCAACTTTGGTCACGTTTGTTATAGCAAATTCAACAATTTTGAATCTTTTTCTGAATTCTGATTGGTAGTTGTGGAGATTTAACTTCATACGTGCAATTATAACATAGTGATAACGATTTTCAACGAATTAATGAGCTTATTTAATTCACTAAACGAAACATGTTAATAATTATTTTGGTACATGTGCCGGCTACGAATTTAATTTATTATAATAGATTAAGTTTATTTGTCGTGTGCACTGCGTAAAACTATATACCTTATAATATACATTTAAAGCACTAAGGGTTTTTGGTTAGAAAGAAATTTGAGCTTTCTCCTCAAACAAGTTTCATGATGTTTTCTGAAAATGTGTTAGTGAGTCCTAGAAGGGTTATCACATGCTTTTTTGTCGTCATTTTTGCAACACGACTCAGCCTTTCGTAGGCATTGATCGTATATTATATTTGTGGAGTAATCTTTGTTGAGTCTTTTGTCTCAACATGTCGCTGTCAGTCAATCGCTCTTATTAATTGAATTTATAATAACAAATTTTAATAATATATTGAAATTATCAGATTGAACGCTTATCTGCCGTTTTTCTTTCAATTGGTCGTTTTCAAAGTCAACTATAATACATTGTAATCGGTCTCGGGTTCTGCGAGTTGCAGTCTAATACAATTGATGTTTCAAAAGCAAAGACATTGCAAAGTAATGGAAATCAGTGGACGTTTCGTCTAGGGCTGTGTCGATCGCGAACGAATTAATTCAATTGAACTATTCTCGAAAAGGAATGATATGATACGAAACGACCATTTAGTGAACGATCGTCACTGGTCATCTAGTTCGCTGGCCATCGAACACCGTTCGTCGCTCGTCGCTCGTCGTTTACCTAGTTCAGAGATCTCCCGTCGCTTTGTTAATTCACCAGTCACCGCTCGTCGTTCACTTTAGTTCAACTTATGTAGATCGCAGTGTTTCTCTATGAATTTTATTTTTATTAATTACATGACTCAACAATTAAGCAGGCAATTCAGTTTTTAAATAAAAAATAAAATGGCGATAAATGTTCTTTATTATTTTGCGGATTTGTCATTCAGGGGTTTTGCACCACATGAAATGTATTTGTAAAACTAATGTAACACTATTTTTTATATACAACCCCTACAAAAATAAGTTCATGTGAAACACATGTAAAACTAATTTTTATACACCCCTACAAAAATAAGTTCAATTTTTAGAACTAGCGCTAAAAGTGAGACAATACTCATTATATTAAGATAAAACAGTAAATATAACTATGTAAACAAAATACTTTCGTCTGATCGCAAGAGCTGATCTTCATCTAACTTAGATTTGATTTGTGTTTGAACTCAAATAAACGATGTCCAGGAAGTAAGGACGAATTTCAATTTTGCGCCATTTTATCATACGACGATTGGCAACCCTGGTTTTATCATGTTAGTTATCTGTTATCTTTCTCATTAGTATCCTGATAGCTTTTGTGTGGTGAGCATTGTTGTTTGATGTTTCATTTCATCATGGAGCAGATGACTACTGAGCAACGCATCCAGATGATAAAAAGTTATTACAAGAACAGTGAAAGTTCCACCGCATCCGTTCGTGAATTGCGTGTGATACTCGGACGTAATGCTGCTCCAACAGAATTCGGAAGTTGATCCGGAAGTTTGAGACCACGAGTTCTGTGTCAAAAACAGGACGACCGCGAACTGTTCAAAATGAAGAAAACATTGTTGCCGTGCGTGACAATGTGACCGTAAGCCCCAGAAAATCGGTTCGCCGACGAGCTCAACAATTGAATTTGTCACTAAGTTCACTGCATATCATCCTTTCAAAAGATCTGAAAATGCATGCGTACAAGATGCAACTTACTACTCGCGTACCTTTTCTTGAACGATGACCTTGCTTCCCCCTCCCTGGAACGGAAACAGCTGAAGGCAAAAGATCGCAGCAAGCGCTGATGACAACATTCCCAGCATTAAAACTTCGTTGGCGCGAAACAGAAGCTAGTCAAAGCTAGTTGCTTTCATAGTCGAGAACTTCTGTTCAACTTTATTACCATTATCTAAAGAAATGTCTGAGGCAGGTCCAGGAACTTCAAGGAAGGCACCTAAAACTCCTATCTACTGTCCCTGCTGTTGCCTAACCAGAGCGATGACCTGGCCGCACACATAGCGGGTTTGACTTTCATATACCAAAGGTTGGCATTACTGAAAATACTCTAGTGGCTGTCTTTGTAACTAATACCCCCACTCCGCCCGCATTTCGTCAATCTATCGTTCAAGAAAAGTTGCGCGAGTGGTACACAAGAGTTGAACCCTGTAGATCATGGAAAGACGTCGATTTGCTCAATGGTTCTTAGATCGACAAGCGGAGAACGAAAACTTCACAAAAAGAATAATTTTCTCAGATGAGGCGTACTTCCACCTCAGTGGGTACGTCAATAAGCAGAACTGCTGAATTTGGGCTAATGAAAATCTGCGAGTGACTGTGGAAGATGAGGTGCATCCACAACGCACGACTGTGTGGTGTGGGTTCTGGAGGCGTGATCGGCCCGTTCTTTTTTGAAGATGACGAGGGCGCTGCACCCACTGTGAACGGCGACCGGTATAGGAACATACTTTTTTTTTTTTTTTTAAATTTGTTGCGTCTACTTTAGACGCAACGCGTCTCCAAGCCCCTTGGGAGGGGCGTTGAGCGCTTTGCGTTTCTTGGAGTAATCCTCCATTACTAACAGCGCTATTGGAGTAATCCTCCGTTAATATTGTGTCTGTCGCGTCTCGTCGCAGTCGGTTGTCAAGAGGTCCGCCAGGTAGCATCTCCGCGTACGCGCCTCCTACCGCGCGCTCCTGCGTCACTACCCGGCGGCCAGAATTAGGAAGGAATAAGGATAGGGGTAGGGTTTAGGACACTTCACAGAGGTTGGACTAGCCCTTGTGAAGCAGCCGAACTCGTTTTGTTGGAACAAATTTCACATGAGATTCGACGGGAATCGAACCCGGATCTCAGTGGTGAAAGGCTTGCGACTTTGCAATGAGCCACGAGTACTTTCTCATTGGTTTTTCCAAGTTTTGGATGATATGGAAAATGACGATTTATGGTTTCAACAAGATGAAGCAACATGTCATACAGCCCGTGAAACGATTGCTCTGCTGAATGAAAAGTTTCTTCAAAAAATTATCTCTTTGCGTGGCAACAAGGAATGGCCTGCCAGATCATGAATCTTACGCCTTGTGACTTTTTGTGAGGATTTGTTGAAGAATGAAATTACAAGGGTGAAATTAAAAGTTCCACCTAACAATGGAAATAGTTTCATTGTTGCTGAGTAACTCATTGTTGCTCATTCTCAAAACTTTTGGAATAACCTTCGTATCTATAAAAATCCTATTTAAATAGATTTTAAACTTATGTTTGAGTTTAATTGGGTTATTATTGGGTTTAACATTAAAAATAATTGATTGGTTGGCCCCCAAAATATTTCCTGTTTAGAGCCCCGCAGATTGGTAATCTAATCCTGCCTTCGAACCATTTTCAAAATGCAATGGTAGTGACGACATATATCTAATAGAATAATGCTTTTTTAAATCAAATTTGTGAACGAGATATGCAGCCAGAACCTACACAAACTGAAAGAAAGAAAATATAATTGTAAAGAACAAACGTGAAAAAACTCAAACCTAGGTAAACGCATAATCCTGCTTACTAATAAAACTTACTAATGCTTTAGGAATCACTTACATCTAAGCTTGGCACCCAACGCTTTCTCGCAAAATGTTTTGACTTCATTCTGGACATCTCATAGTCATCAATGGGAACGCCGCGACTCGTCAATCCTCAGAATAACGTTCCCATTGATGACTATAGTCATCATAGTGACTATAGTCATCAATGGGAACGCCGCGACTCGTCAATCCTCAGAATAACTTTTCATTCTTGGGTGGTGTTTTTGGGTGAATAGCTTTGGACTGTCGAATTAGAGTTGATATATTATCTAAAAAAATAGTATTTTCCCCCAATGTTCTACGATTTGTAATGAGTTTTACAAGTGATAATTGAGACATGTTAATATGGAGAGAAGTTGCCGTATTATATTATCTAACCGTTACTAAGGGAGAAAGTGCGTGCTGTTGAAGCACCGCTAGATGAAATATTGAACTACGTTTTGAACTGATATCGTACCTCGTGCGATCAACGCTCTCTCCAAGCGACCAACGCGCCTCCAAGTAATTAGATAATATCTAACGATATCGCTTGCCTTCCATTTATCATACGCCAGTGAGACTATTTTATACATATTTATTATAAAGTATTATAAATGTAGTTTATTACTAGAGAGAACTTTAGAACAGCTTTGAACTCTCATTATAGTGAGGGCGATAAATAATCTTATTCGGCTGGAGACAATCAGGTCTACGTCTTACCTATTGTCAATGGCAGATCTCTTCTCTGTAACTGCGGTTTAATAACCATCGTTTTACCATCGTTAACTGAGGTGTAAGAACCATGTTTTATCGTTGATAGGCGGACGATCATATAATGTGACTATTTCTATGATCGCAATGACAGCATCACAATGGATTTTTTTGTTGCGTCTACCATTTTGACGCAACGCGTCTCCAAGCCCCTTAAGGAGGTTGTCACGTTATGTCAAAAATAAGATTAAACTTCGCAACTGTAATTTATCACAAGATTAGATGTTTTTACATGCTTTCCCAAAATATAAAGTGATTCTACCGTATAGTTTTAAAGATAATCACATTTGAAAACTTGCGTTTTAACACGCAAAGTATAGGAAAATGATCTCGTCCGACCGTAAATAATTAAATTTGAAACACATCTACATAAGATTATAGGAGGAGAAAATATTACAAATGTAGATTAAACCTTTCTGAAGAGAATATAATAGAAATGAAAAGATTTTACCGTGTAGTTTGGACAAAAACGCAAAAAGAAAATAACATCTGTCATCAGTTTTTCGTAAGAAAGAAAAAGTGCGGCAACGTTGCAGGACGTACCACTCGGCGGGAATTTTAAATATTGCGAAACTGAGAGGCTGGTTTGTAGACATTGCTTTGTGAGCTGGCATGCGTATACGGGGTCATTCATGATGAATGATGATAAAATGTTGTTTGCGAGTTGTTTAGCGAGTTCTTCAACGTGCACGATGCGGCGACCATCAACAGGAAACATGTCTTCGTCTGTAACGTTTTCTTCTCCGTTTCTTCGTTTCGCGGCTACAGACAAATTTGTTTTCCACGATAACTTACGTTTCGTAACAAATCGCCCTTTATATCTCAACTGTTCGAACATGATTTTCAGGTTATAAGACCTACAAAAACAACTCAGCTCAACTCAATCACAATGTTCTGTACGTTCTTGACCTTCCCGAAAACGTAAACCATTGGTACCAATAAAATAAATATAAAGCGTTGCCAAGTTTATTGCCTGAAAGTTATCAGTTCTCTGAAGGAGTTAATTGCGATCTAAAGGTATTATTCTTGAAAGAAAACATTTACATAATACGTATGAAATGTCCTACTTATAAGATAACTAGAATTTGAAGAGAAATGCAGTCATACATAAATGTTGATTACTCCAGTATTTTCAGTATTTCATGTTGGTATTTGGAGTCAAATTAGCTTCTTAGCTTGCGTTTGTAAAATAATTAACACTTTTTAATACATCATTTAAAAAATACTCGTTTACCAATCGTCACGAAATACAGAAATAATATACTTGATACTCGTTCTTCATTTTTTAACAAGCACGTTCCCAAATTACAACTTTTCGTTCAGCTGACTAGAGAGTAATGTGACAACCTCCTTAAGGAGCGTTGAGCGCTTTGCGCTGGGCAGTAATCCCCCATTGCCTCGCACGCTTGGGAGTAATCCTCCATTAACCTTATATCATGTCATGTCACGTCTCAGTCAGTTGTCAAGAGGACCGTCAGGTAGAATCTCCGTCTACGCGCCTCCTGCTACGCGCTCCTGCGTCACTACACGGCGGCTAGAATTAGGAAGGAATAAGGATAGTGATAGGGCTTTAGAACCCTTCACAGGGGTTGGACGAGCCCTTGTGAAGCAGCCAAACTCGTTTTCTTGGAACAAATTTCACATGCGATTCGACGGGAATCGAACCCGGACCTCAGTGGTGAAAGGCTAGCGACTTCGCTATGTTTCACTACAACGTAACATCGGACGTGACAATTGCCGCATTTTTCCACTAAGAATTTTTTACTTTCTCACATTTCGGATACTTTGTAAGAAAACTATTGGTGCTAAAAAAATCACGTACTTTCTCGCTTTTAGTAATAAGTTATGCAATACTATTTAAATCACAATTTATCTCTGAATTAACACGTTTCCGTTATCATCTTTTGTAAAACTCTTTACAAATCGTAGAACATTTGGTGCAAAATCTAAATATTTTCAAGCAAATATCAACACAAATTTGAAATTATAACTGCTTTTCATTTAGGTAAATCCATGGTGGAAATAACCATTCCACCATGGGTAAATCTTTTTCCAACAATAAGACGTAATTCACAGAAATTAGCTTCCGAGTCATTGTTGCCGGTCATTCTTGCATTCCAATCCGATATTCCCCGGAGGCTAACAATTTTATTTCTTGTATTTCAAATAGGTTTTAAATAATTTCTAAAAGATTAATTTTCGAATGTATAACAAAAGCTCGAATGTAAAAAGCCAACTAAGTAATATGAAATAACATACAAATTGTAACTTATGAAGCATCCAATTGCCTGCAATTATTTTCACGAAGCCCAGTGATTTCGGAGCCGGTGTCTATGTCTGTTGCCAAATTACACAAAAATACTCACATTTTCAAGAAATTCAACATGAACATATTTGGAGGTCTGTTTTTAACGAGTACATTTCATTAAAAAAGTTGTATCGTCACAATTGTAGATGTAGGAAGATACCGAATTTTTTTTCGCTTTTTTACATTTTCGAAAAATCAGGTATTTCAACGAACATGAGACCTGCACGATTCTCTTAGACGTCTTTAACAAAAAAACTTAAAAATTTAATCAAAAACGAGCTTTTTTTAAATTTTGAAAATGTCCCAGGGGTTTCATGTACAGTACCCCCTAAAATTGAAATATTCGTTTCAAAATCAAAGAGACGCAACATCAGCCAGAACGATCGGGTAATATCAATAGGCATCCCTTCATGTTAAAGCAGAATAATTTTTCAGATGAGAGCAGTGAAATTTGCCTTTGGTTTCTTTCCAAAATCCTCTTATTATTTCGAAAATCATGAAACAAGGCGGTGTCTAAAAAAACTAAGAATATCTGACCACACCATAGAAATAAATGAAGAAAAAAATATTGAGAATGGGGGCAATACGCAAGCAGTCGAAATGATGCTTGCCGGGCGTTCTAGGAAAATTCGATTATTTTTCATGAAATTATTTTTTTACACGTTTCAGTTTTGAACGTACTGTAAATAAATGAAAATTATGAAAAATCACAATTATAAAATCCTATCTTAAAAAACAAAGAAGGTACTAGAACATAGATATTGCCAGAAGTCGAAATGACACCTTTGCGTACTTGCGTTAAAGAGATGATTTTTTAGATAAGATTGTTCAGGACAAAAATCGCCATCTTCAATTTTGTAGTTACGAAATGTTAAATTTTTGCAAGTTTTGAAAATACGGAGAGTGCGCCGAATATGAGACTAGCACAATATTCTTTACCGTGCATACATACGAGGAGAAAATTTAAAGAAAAAAGGTGGATGGGTTTTTTGAGAAAAATGTTAAAAATGTTTAAAAATTGCTTATTTTGCGTAAATTACAGTTAAAGTTTATTATATAGTATTTTAACATAAAATAGAACATCACTTAATTTAAAGATGTCTTCAAAAAACGTATTTCATTAAGGGAAATCTCTTCCTTCAATATTGTAGTTGTAGCAACTCCCTAAGAAATTCTGTTTTGCAATTTTCGAAAAATCAGATATTTCAACGAACACTTGCACCATTCTTTTACGAGCCCTTTACTCTATCCGAGAATAAAGTTGATCAAAAGTTTAGGGCCGTTTTTGAGAAAACTTTGGAAATATTTTGAGTCTTTAAAGTACTCTCAAAAATCAAAATATCTGTTTGAAACTCTCTTATCCCCAGATCGTTTAGATCTATCGGAGAAAATCAAAATGGAAGAAAGTCAGTTGAACGATTTAGGTGCTTGCGTTTACTACAGACAGAAAGTCAGATCTTTTGCCGTCAATCGGTTTTTTGGTATCAAAAACCAACAAAACATAGATTCTGGGTACACCATGTGTTAGAGAAAGTAATTTACTATGTATAGGAAAAGGATTTATCCACTTTCTCGTTACTAGGGCCCGACAATACAGGGTGTTTTGCCCAAAAACTCCGTGTGCCGGGGCACGATTACAATACTTTTACTATATCGCTACCGCGTACACAGTAGATACGAGTATATATTCAGAGAGTAGAGTAGAAAGAAAGTTATGTAATGCTGCGCGAAAAAACGACAAATTTTCGGCATAAAACTCTTATTACAGGGCCCTGGTAACGAAAAAGTGAATGTATCCAATTGCAAAATATAGAAACAATCCTCTAGCACGTGGTGTAGCCAGAATCCATTTTTAGTGCATCCCTCATATCGAGGTTTTGTTTGATTCTTGATACTGAGCTTTTCTTAGCAATGTCCTCGGAATTAAGAGTTGCAAAAAATCTACCATGAAGTTATTTTCTTTGACATTCACTCGGTCTTGATTCTTCAGGTAACCAAACTCTTTGCTTCGATGTCACAGTTATAGTGGTATCATATTTTTATTCTGATCATAGGTAACTTTGTGAACAGACGAGTTAATGGAGAGATAATACTGGACATTTTATTCTTGTTGTCGGCATAATTCCTCTAAGTTAAGGAGTCTTCTTCTTGCACTACCTTGAGATAAGTACAGCCTGAGCACTGAACTCTATGGGTGGTGAAGTCGATATATTGCAAGCATAGTTCTTATTTTTTGTCAAAAGTCTGTAAGGATGTTGCTGTCCATTTTATTACACCAAATGTGTAAGTTGCTATGCGAATATCCCTTGCATAAATAGCAGATGGCAGTTTCCTAATCCTGTGGAGAATAACTTTCTCCTGTTACTTAATGGGCATTCAAGTTACATACATGTGAATGCTTTGACTTTCGCCAAAGAGAATTGTATAATATCGATGTCTTTCCACCGTACTACACACATCACCTTCAACCTTCAGTAACTTTTTTGCTTCTTCTGAAGACCAATTAAAACCCAAAAGTTTCTAACTGGTTAAAAAATTATTCTGGTGGAGTTATAATGCAATACCAAGAAACCGGTAATCTTGTGCAGCATACATAAAAGCAGCCAATATTCACAATACTCCCAGTGGATTCGCTCGGATAACCATTTGACTTTTGAACATTAATCTTTCCCGATCTTGTTTTCTATGAGGGATTTATAACTGATTTACTTTTGAAGGTAGGAAAGGAGATTGAAGAGGCCAGTAACCCTGAAAAAACCTGCAAACTAACAACAACAACAACAATAATAATAATAATAATAATAATAATAATAATAATAAACTAAATCACAATCACAACTACTAGAAGCACTGATTACAGCCAGTAACCCCAGCAACCAAATCCTGCAATAGGAATTCCATCATCGTCTCTTCCCGAGATGGTTGCATCTTCGGTGTCACCAAATTTAACATTAAGTTCGTTTATAAAACCAGCTGACATGTCTCCACTTCCTTCAACAGCTGAAGTTAGACAATCTAGAAAAAGGCAATATGGCGGTTCACAAGTTCACACGCGGGGACTTTGCTGCTGCTGCTGTTACTTGTCTTCATTGTTATAACTTATGTATTGTATTGTATTTCAAATCAAGGGGGACATGGATTCAAATGTCTGAAATGTAATATGGGCAAATACAGAGTGTGGTGGTGTGTCACAAACAACAAAAATGTTTATATATGACTTATGTAAGTAAGAAATGAAGTTTCTGAATGTCATTAGCACTTGTATCGTATTACCTATACTGAGGATAAAATGACTTACTGGAGCATTTAAAATAAAACTTTGCATTATTATAGATATAAGACGTGTTGTGTTATAGATATGTTGTTTATATATTATATTTGTGTTGATATATATTGTATAGATATTATATCTATATGTATATATATATATATATATATATATATATATATATCGTAAACAAGAGATCCAACTTAAAATTTGTAGCTAATGGAACACTTTTTAAGGGTATGTCATTAGATATGCCCTTACATGTCATTATGATTTTTGTAACAATAAATGCATGCTATTTTATGGTTACAATTATTTTTTCTATGACCAAAATCTAGACATCTCATGAATTGAATCCATTAAGCTTTTTCAGTGAGCTTACAAATTTGTCTTACTTCTAAACTATTTTCTATGTTTTCTTTATCGTTGAATTCGGCTGCTATTACTAGAATTGGATAACTGTCTTTTCTGAGTCTAGTAACTTTAACGAGTGATGGATGTTTTTCTTTCAATTCAGTGTAGATTTCCTCTTCTGTGATGGGTGTGTGTAGATTTTGTAATACATCTGAGAATTTCGTATTTGCTGTGTCCTTGTAGATATGAAACTGTCTTCCTGTGTTAATTAGATATTTGGTTATGTCTCTGAAACCAACCAACATGTGGTATTTTTACTTTATTATTTATGAATTGAAGTGTTAAACTGTTTGTTACTTTTGTATTGATTTCCTTTCATGATGTTAGTTATATTAGCTACATAAATTGGCGGGATTTTAACTGATGCTGACACACTTGGTGATATTTCATTAACGTAATTAAACCTATTTTGATTGTTGAGATCTGGTATTCTGTTCAGTTCTTCAAATCTATTGTGAGTTCGGACCGAATAACTAAACTGGGTTGAACTGTCTATGTTGTCTTGTTTTGAATGCAGGTTAGACCTTTTTTGTGTCGTTAGACGAGGTATCATCATCAGAAGGACGCTTTAAAAGTGTGTTATGTTGGCCTGAAGCGTTACCTTATAGGGTATCCAGGTTTGGCTGCCCCATCGATGACTGTTGATTTGGTCGAGGTTCCATTGTTGTTTGACTTGGTTGAGATTCTATTGATGTAACTTCGTCACTGACGGTTTCCCTTGCTGCTTCGTACAGCATCGATGTGTTTAGATCTGGAATGGAATAACCACTGTTTAGGGTTAGCGCATTATTGATGAGCTGCCCGGTTGTCGGGCAGTATCCATTGTACATAATGCGTAGCACTCACTAGTGGACTGTTTCCACAGACTAGAAGATTTGCGCTGGTTCACAATTTTTAGTAAGTCGCACGGTTACCACTGTAAAGAGCGATTCTTTCGGTTCGACAGTCGAGCGCGGAATGGTAACAACCGTAGGAGACCTAGGGACTCCACGTCAGTAGCTGTGTAACTGTCATTGAGTGCGCGTCGCACTTTGCCGGTTATAGAACGATTTTCCTAAGGATGAGCCAAAGTGACAGTTCGTGAAAACAAGTGAACATCACATGTATTTCAGAGAAGTATCCCTCCGCCGCGACAGCTGTTCAGTCACGCCCCTTCGTAAAGTGCTAATGGCTCCTGTGAAAACATCCCTATGCAGAAGTCTTAAGAGTTTCGCTTAAATATATGCACGTACGCGAGTTCAGGAAATATTTAATTACGTAAGTGTAAAATCTCTTAACATGCTCTCACAAACAGTAAAAGAAAACTGCCACGAATGTAAATAGAAAGCTCTCGATCACAGCTCGCCACACAACAGCACGAAGACCGGAACCACGTGCATTGGTACGCATCTCGCATTCAAGTATTGGTTTTAAAATAAACATAATATTTATCACACAAAAAGTAAATTCAATGTAATGTTAATAGAAAAAAAGAATTTTTACTGAAGAGCACATTTGGTGAGGTTTCATTAACACTGCACTTCCTAATCCTCGTGACACACTATATTTTTGTTGGACGAGGACATCACAAAAGGAAGAGTCGAAATCATTTACAAATTAGCCAACGATGCAAGAAAATAATGCGCAATGGGTGGGACAAAACGACACTAATGTGAGAGTATATCTTAGAATCATCAAATTGAATGTGACTGTAATTCATAAGGCGGACAATTGTGTCTAGAATCTGGGGAAGAAAAATAATGGAGAGGAATTTCTTGAGAATGCTGAACTCGATGAAGAAATAACCGAGAATGCAAAATATTATAACGGAAAGGACAAAAATGACTGAAAGATTTATGCAGAAAGTTTCCTAAAGAAACTAACGACAGAATTTTAGTGTTTGCGGAAGTAACATTTTTGTACTTGATATTCAATTCTAGAGTTATAGTAGTTTTCATCAATGTATTTTTTAATATTCAATAAATTTTCACGATAAAGATAAATTCGTTAAATTAAAGGTATGCTTAATTTTACTGAACAATTCGTAATATTCCCTCATTTGATAACTTATGAAAAAATATATCCTGATTAATATTTTCGTAGTCATTATTTATCGCAAGTTTCAATGCTCTTTACTTGAAATACAGCTCAATATTGTAGTATTTGAAACTTTGAAACTAAATTTCAAACGTCCACGGGACTCCACGTCGATACCGGTGTGACTGGATTCCCACGTCGTCCAGAATTTCGTTAAACTTAACTCTATATGAATTCATTTTATAACGATAAACTAAATGGAAGACAAAATCTTTCCTTTTTCTATAGCACGTACTAGAAAAAGACCATCCTATGTCACCTTTAATGTTTTTACGTTAGTGTTTCACCATTATCATAGTTACTTGTAATATTGGTGTTAGTTTATAATTATTGAATAAAAACTATACCAAACTTAAATCGTACTTCATCAATTATCGTCGACTTAAAATCCTAGTATTTAAACGTATCAGTATGTCTTCATCCTGGTACATAGTTTCTTCATTAAAATCCTGGTAGAAATACCAGGATCCTGGTATGTCTGGCAACACTGATCCCAGAAACTACCTTACTTAGAACATTGAATTTTTTACAATTTATTCTATAACTATTCATTATTATACTTAAGCAGAATAATATGAATAGGGTATCATAAAATCGTTTACAGAAATAAAAAGTAATTTTAATAATAATTTTAAAAAACAGAAGTATTAATCTATAATTCAAACAACTTACGTATTCTATCTCGTTATTGTGATTAAGTAACTTTCATATTTTTTAGAAGAGGAATATTTAGATTTCTCAAAAAAGCATCATGCTGAATTACTGTCGTTGCTATTACCATAATCTTGTTTGGAAATCTCTACATTTAGACCAAGAAAATTTCATATTTTTTATATTAATTAGTTTCTGAGAAAATGGGTCATATCTTCATTTTTCTACAAACAAGTTATACTACCTTAGAAAATCGTTCTCCTACCCTTACGAACACAGAGAACAGATATAAACAAACCAATGCTAGTGAATAAAACTACACAATAAAGAACTTACAATTGTGATCAGAGGCGTTTCTACGATGTGGCCGATATAGTATGTGCCATGAGTGGAACCCACAAGGGATGCTATTTATAGAATGCCCGCTAAAACCAATAACAACCACCGTAATTTGAAGTATCCCGACCGAGGCGCAAACTCTAGGCTTGCCATCGGCGCCTAAATATCTAATTACACCTCTCATTGTGACAGTTTCTCCAATGTCAAAAACAGAACCTCTCCTAAAAGTCTACAGGTCATTTAGATAATTAAGTTAACCTAATAAACAAAGTAGTGGTGCTCAAACAGCACGTACTTTCTCGCCTTTAGTAATGGTTATACAATACTATTTAAACCATGATTTCTCTCCTAATAAATACATCTCAGTTATCATTTTTTTGTAAAACTCATTTGAAATCGTAAAACATTTAGTGCGAAAATTAAATAGTTTTAATTTTAATAGATTTTTTATTCAAAACTAAATCGAAATATATTTCTGGCAGTGAATTCATTGTATAATGCATGCAGTGTATTCATCAACATATCCGATGCGGTTTTTAGCCTTACAATATTTTGTGTAAGCAGTAAGGGAGAAAGTAAACTAATTAAAAGTTAGTAAATAATACGAAACTGATATCGTTGACGAACAAATGTAAATAGATCGAAAAATATATAATAGTAATAATGAAACACTATAGTATTGTAATATTCTCCAAATACATAAAAGTTTTAGGTTTTTATGAACACATTTCATTAAGAAAAAAATGTTTATCTTCATAATTGTTGTCGTAGGAAGAGGCCAAAAAAAGTTTTTTCAATTTTCAAAAAATTAGGGTTTTCAACGAACATGAGACCTCCGCCATTCTCTTAAACGTCCTTCTCACAATCCAATAAAAAACTTAAATCGAAAACGATGGGGAAATTGAAAAAACATTGAGTATTGAGTGAAAAATTGTTGTGCTAGAAAGTAAAAATCAAGACAGACAAACCCCGGTCCAGCTAGGAGAGATATTTAGACATTTGCTGACGATGTTGAGAGATTTAGGCATTAGTCTTTAAGAGATTTAGACGTATGATCTGCAGAGAGATTTAGACATTAAAAAACACATTTCTATTTCGAGTTTTGCAATAAAAGTCATAGCAGTGTGTTTAGGAAAGTTTAAATAATTTAAGAAGCTTAGGTTTTAGAAAGTCAACATTTTCATACTTTTTTCTGTCAGACTCCCCTTAATTACGACGTAGTATGTTACAGTAAGGTCTGAAGCAGATGCGGCTGGACGAAAGTATTTTGTCTTCTTTGTTGCATTCACATTTTTATGCATTATTCCACTAGTGCTAAAAATTGAACTTTTAGCCCCATGTCCCAAAACGGCGCAAACCCTGCAAGGAACATCTTCTACTAGTGACTGTGGACATAATAAAAATATATTTTATTTATTATCTATCCTTATTTCACTTTTAAATTTTATTGAGACGTTTTATAATTATACATGTCCACTTTTTGACCATTGAGTGGCATTTCCCATTGTCAAGGGTTCAAGCTACGAAATAGGTATTAGCATTTTTGGGAGAGCAGTACGATGAAGTTTCCGCCGCCGCTTATAGATTCATACAGTGACAAACAATCCTGGTTCCTGGATTGCTTATTATTATTATTATTATTATTATTATTATTATTATTATTATTATTAT
The DNA here is from genome assembly GCA_011170035.1 of Teleogryllus occipitalis. Taxonomy (NCBI): domain Eukaryota; kingdom Metazoa; phylum Arthropoda; class Insecta; order Orthoptera; family Gryllidae; genus Teleogryllus; species Teleogryllus occipitalis. The sequence continues at coordinate 93,332 of BLKR01003901.1, forward strand.
TATTATTATTACAATTATGGTATTATGGTGTATGCACATGCAAGCATAAGAATTTGTTTGCAAACTCTAAATATGTCAAAAACAATTTTCTGTCACCTAGTTGTTATATTAATATTCTTATGAAATCTCCGCGTGAATACTCCGTCAGCTGATATAGTCTCCACATGTTTATTGCGCGCATGTCAGCATTCAAAGGATTCGAGGAGTATTCATTATACTGTGATAATGCACTGGTTATACCGCATTATACTGTGATAATGCACTGGTTTTGAATGACCAATAGCAACTCCTGATCCTTCTAAAGGTAAACTCTGCCCTGTGTAGAAACAACTGGTCGTAGGCCGCGTGTCAACAAAGCTTGCAAGAAGCAAACTGGCGGCTTCTGGGAATTTAACTTCAGGCGACACGAAAATCATTTTGCAATCAGAACTTGTTTTTTTTCATCTTCATAATTTTCTCTATAAATTATCGTTTGAAATATGTTGATATCATTCTTACAAGTATTTGTTTCATTATTAATTTGTGAGGTCCTCCCATGGGGGTTACGCTGGCTCCAATACTTTTAGAAACTGTTACATAACGCTGTGCATAAATACTGAAAGACTTAGATATGTTGAAAGTAAATTGAAAACTTTGTTGTGAAACTAACCAATCTAAAAAAGTCTCAAAAGGAACTAGATATTGCAAAATGTTTATTCTGATCAGGCGAGATTTCGAGCAGACGTGTTTGGAGGGCTGCATCTGTAAAGCTCATTTCCCGAAAGTTGATTTTGTGTGAATACTGTTTAAAAGGTCAAAAATATTTATTTAAACAATGCGCATGAACGTAACCCTGCAGTGGTGACGCCATTTTTTGTAACACGACCGGTGACGCTGGGTCTATCAGACCCACTTAATGTTTTAGTTATAACTATTTTGTTTTGATGGATCATGACACAATGATACAACAGGAATGGCAAATGATGTGTACTCAATAACTTTTGTCGATAATATTTTGTTATTTATCCAAACATGAATATTTATTACATTTTTTACATTTAATTATAATTTTACAGTCTTCAGACACAATTTTTGAATGCTCCATGCCCAAAAATTTGTAACACTTCACAAAGTAATATTGTGTCTTTCTGTCTTTTTTCATGCTTTTTTTCACATCTGGCTCGCTTTCCTGCTACTGGTTTTTCCGTTGGAGGTGTTGTATTGGTTAGTTTTCTCGCACTGATTTTGACCTCTTTGGGAAGACATGATGCAGACGCTCTGTATTGCAATTGATCCATTACTAGTTCAATACACAATTGTTTCATAAATTGTCGCCTTTTCATATTTTCGCTTGTGTTGGACAGGAATACGAAGTGCGGCTAGTATAATTACTCGTAATCCATTGAAGGCAGTAACATTCAACATCACACAGCTGTAAGAAGCGAACATTTTATCGACAACATCCACTCCTCCTTTCGTGAGGTTATAAAATGTTATTCTTGCTGATTTCCGTGCATCACCAGTAGCTTGATCAATTTTGGCACTGTCGATAGTAGAAGAACATTTTTTACTTTATATGGATTGTTCGACACCAGGGCGCATGTTGGGAACCCAAACATACGTGATTTTGTTGGAATCCAAACATACTTGACTTTATTTCTTTGCTTTTGGTATTCACAAATTCTCGAGGAATCTCGCGCTTGTTTTTTCTCACTGTTACAACCATTGTCAACTTGTGAGCCAACAGTTTTTGTGAAAGAGGGTAGCTAGTGAACCGTTTATCCATAGTAACGTTCCGGCCTATACATACGATTGTTTTACAGAGCCTTACCACAACGTCTTCCGGTTAGTTACTAATTTTGAAAGACCCGTCGGGTTGCGTCCCGACATATACCTCCATATTGTTGGTATAAAATGTTCGTGCATCTACAAGGGCAAAGATTTTTATCCCGTACTTTGCCGCTTTACTGGGGACACTGCCTGAAACCGCAACGCCCTCTGAAAGGTTCGAGTTTTTCATCGACGGTACATACTCGGATATAGTGTAAGAATTCTTACAATTTTTCGAAAAGCTCTCAAACAATTTTCTTACCTTTTATTGGTCCCGAAGATTCATCAAGTTGAAGGAAGTCGAAGCCATAACAAAAAATGAATAAATAGGAGAGATAGATACAAAGGAATAACATAAAATGAGTAAATAAATAAATAAAATCCCCCCAAAAAGGAGTTACTCTGTGACTGAATGTATAAAATAGAACAATTATTAATTATTTACTTAAATAGTACAATTAATTTTTACTCATAATTCGATATCCGATACGAGGGCGAAGACACTGTCGAAGAAATTCCTGAGAACAAACTACAAGCAAACTACTTGTGTCTGTTACCCGGACGCCAATGGTGACGCTGGGTCCCTCAGACCCAACGTCGTAGCCATAACAATAGATAAGAATAACCGGAGTCGTGATGACGCCGCTGCATGGAACTCGATGAAAAGGTACTGAGAATCTCAATGTCTTATCTGTGAAACTCGATTCGCTACAACCATATTAGGAATCCCATGGGTCTGACAGACCCAGCGTCACCGCTGAAGGTTTAATTACAATAAAACACCAAAATTACAATTCGTTTACCTTAAATTTCATATCCAAAATTCATATCCGAGTGCAATAAGTTGATAACTGCAATAAGTTGATGGTGCTTTTAATACACCATCCGATAATACACACCCGATCAACGTCTGTTATTGAGGGAAGCTCACATTGCAACGTTTTAGCTAGTACAATTATAATTCTATCTTAGAAGTTTTCCAGACTGAAATTTAATGAATGTTCTCTCTGTTTTTATGCGACTCACGACCGGCGAATTCCTCAAGCTGGTCCCGCGCTGTGTAGTTGGCTGTCGCGCGATGTTCACGCCACAAGGTCGTCGATCTTCTGCAAGGTCGCTGCCTGTCGCGTCGAAATTGGAATATTTCCGAGCGCCGTCTCCCCGTTGTTCAGCGAAGTTTTACCACAGCTTTCACAGAGGCGATGGTCGCATCAGAATGCGAGTCCGAAACTCCAAGTTATGACTTCGTAATAGCAAAAGTCAAGCTAGTTGTTGGATAATCCATACTTCTAAGAATTCTCAAAATTCCATAATAGGATTTCCAAAATGAAATTCCAAAAATAAAAGAAGATAAAATGAAATAAAATAAAATAAATTAAAAGCTGTAACAAAGAAAAAGAAACAATAATCCTTCATTTTCTAGCAACAAGAATGCAGCAACGTGATTTTACAAATTCGTTTCGATCTATTACCACTGTCGTTCTTTCATTCGTTGCATTCTTGTTTAATATTCATTTTAAATTTCATGTAATCTCATGACATTTCACAGTAAGTAATTCCATGAAAAATGTTCAGGCATTTACCTTTTATTAAAGCTTTTACATTCCGGTATCTTCCGCGTGTCCCTCGTCGACTGTGTGGTGTACCTGGAGCCTTCCGTTCACCTCGGCGACTCGAACAAGAAAAAGAACGAGCTCTTCCGACACAAGTTCACGCCGCGTCCGTATTTCCACAAAAGTTTCTGATTGGCTATAGTCTGAGTGCGTTCAGAAATCTTTTTCTGGCTGACGCCATCTCTTCGCCACTATAGAAACTACGTGTAGGGCATGATGTCGGGTATTATCGCTTCTATTTTTTGTTGGTCATAAATGTAACCGACGACAAGTGGTTACAAAATATATAATTCGCCCTTCGTTAACTTATGCATGCCCCATTTGGGGTGGTGCAGCAAAAACTCATATTAAAAAATTAGAGGTTATACAAAATAATTATTTAAGGAAAGTATTGAAAGCACCCTGGTTCATAAGAAACGATCAAATATTACGTGAACTCAATATTCTTCCTCTAAAATCCTGGATCCTTTGTCTCTCAGATAAATTTTATGCTACTCTTTCTTCTTCTCCTGATAATACATCTTTTCAATTAGTAAAAACAGTTAATCCGTTCCCGCGAATTAAATCACGTTATCCTAAAGATATTTTACATCCTCCTTAGTTGTTTCTTCTCACAGTTTCTATCATTTATTGTAAAAAAATTTCATGAATCATGTATTATTTATAAACATAGTTTCTTTTTGAGATCATTATGACTCTCAAAAATTAAAAAAAAGTCTACATATCAGTAATTTGTTTAGAGGTTGCTATTTAGTTTCTCCTCATATTCTGTATAATCTTAATGTAATTTTTCATACCCTTGAAAGACAAATTTTTGTCGAACAAGGATAAAATAAAAAAAAAGTTGCATGATGCATCAGGCAATTTGTTGTCGCCCATAATAACATAGGTACACCCACAAAAGAAAAGTTGTCAGACCCAAAGATGTGACACTTGCTTCTCTATGTACGTCAACGCGCTAAATTCGAAAACTGGTGGGTGGTGGCGAAATTCTGGCTTCAGATTCAGATTTAGCGCGTCGACATACATAGAGAAACGTGTCAAGTCATAAGGTCGGACAACTTTTGTATTTTTGTGTGCCTGTGCAATTAAATCATCAATCTGCTAGAGATCAGCAATGCGAGCCTCCATGGCATCAGCACAAGAAAGGGATTGTATGTAGACAGAACCAATCACAATTTTTAATGAGTTCAATCGTACAAAAATTTGCTCCACATTTGACTCTCTTTAAGATGAACTTTGAATTTCATTATGGGCCGCAACTAGAACACCACTTTCTCTCATTAAGGGACTCGTATCAGGAATTCTATTTAGTCTGTATAATCAGTAATGACGCATATGCAATTCCTTGTTATAAAAATTCCCATTTAATCAAGTTTCTGTAAAAGCAATTACATTATAAGTAGGCTTGCCCAAATACTGTCCATCAATTACAAAAGTTTGCCGCGTTATCCTCGAACATGTTTGGTAATTTGGTTGTGTCATAAAAGTAAGTGTAGTTTCTGAGCTGTACACGACAAACAACGAAGCGTGTGTCTAAACAAGATTTGCCTTTAATTTGCATCATTCACCCCTGAGGAATATTTGCCTAAACGTCACTAACAAATTTACTTTTCTGTCGATGGCATTTTATAAATTGTACAAAAGCGTCGGAATTTTTTGACGAATTAAAAAAATAAGTGATATTACTTAGCAATTTGTATCCTTTCAGATGGATTGGACAGATGGATCCACTAAAGCATTTGTCTTCTGTGTTCATACATTTATGTAGGGTTAATTCCAATTATTTACTATAACATTCTGTTAATACAAAAGTTATATATTTCTGATCTCACCATCCCAAACTTTTGTCATTCCTAGTCCTTTTTTAAGTTCACCTTTCTCCACTAACTACACTTTCTTACTTTCCACATATTAGAATCACAGGTCTGCAAAGAGTGACGCATTAATCATTAATAATTTTTGTAAAGTAAAAATACATGTCAGGTTGACAGTAAGTGATTGCTTACTTTGTTTTTAATTGTATGATTCATATATACTTGTATTTTCGGTAACGTTTTCTCCAATGTAGATAAACAAATGTTAAATTTCTAAAGAAACTTACTTGGGTGCCTTGAGAATGCCTCAAATGAACAATATCACAATAGTGACTTACACCATAAGTACACTATTTTTTTGTCTTGACCGTCTCCTTTTATATTTTTAAATGCAATATAATTCGTAGTAATTTACGTCTCTTTCTGAAATAATGAATCTAAGAGAATGGAATTTCCAAGCACAGGATAATTGACAAATTTCATAAGGAAAGACAGGAGCAGCGCTATGTAACAGTGATTGCCAAGTGAGTGCTGTGACGGATAGACAATCTGGTGTCACAGAAGGGAATGTTCTTAGGTGGCGTCTGACAAAAGGTAATAAAAAACGTAAATTCAATGCGGAAACCTTTCAAAGGGGCCTGAAAATTCACAAGATGTCACTGCGAGTAAGAAGGACCAGAAAGAAAGAAACATTGATACATGTGAAGAGGATGAGGGTAGTGATAAAAACCATGATTAGGATTTTAAGAAACAAGAAAATAAAAGTTCAGCAATATCTTAACATTTTCACCAATAAAGCACTTTTCTAGTCAATAAGACAATTTGCAATTTTATTTTGACTAAATAATAAGAATTAGTTAAAAATTAAAAGAAAACGAGGCCTCTTCAAAATTAGCGATCGACTTATATTCATAGTCTACTTATATTCGGGTAAATACGGTAACTTCTGACCCCTTGAGGACCCGGTAACCGGGTTTTAAGGCTCTAGGACGCTTCGCTTCGTAGGAGTGCCTGTGTCTGAGACAATGTGTGTACGGGTTACGAGAGCGTCTATCGATTTCTGGAGACCACAACTGCAAAATTCTGCATTCTTCGTACTGTTTGATTCAACTCTGAAGGAAAATTACCTATCCATCAGAAAACTTTGGATGTGAGGTGTTACACAAGACACAGCTGTGCTTTGCTTATCGGTGCTGGAGTAGCTGAGGAGACACAATCTGGCGATCTCCGTCAACGTCAAACCCACGTTTTGTTGGCGCTGGAGGGAGTTTTCATCTAGCATAGGGATTCCCAAACTTTTTCTGTCGACCCCCTTTTAAAAGAATAGTTTGTTTCATCAGTCGCTTTACGTTTTCCCCTATAATATTCAACATACCTCATATTCATATCACTCATGACACTTAAAGGATTTAAAGTAATTCAATGAAAGAACATGAACAAAAGTTCTCGAAAATTAATACACTGAAACCCCTTAAGGCCGAGCACCTTAAGTCGCATCTAAAAGTGCTCGTCATGGAGAGGTTTCACTTATCAAGTCTGCATTCTGAGCATGGACGTAAATACATATCACATACATACACTATGTATTTATGCGTTTATTAAATAAACATTTAAACAGTATGCAAATAACATGCAATTTATTAACAAACATAAAATATTGTACTTCCTCTTACATTATTCTTTGTCTTGAGCATCAAATCAGATATAGTGGTCAATATCTTCACAAGTTCAGCCGCAATGATATTTTCATTTTCTTTTTCAATTTCTCCAAAGAAATTTTTTAGCTTATCATTTTTACTTTCTCGTATACGGGAGTAATGCGTTGCTAATGTTAATATTAAAAAAGTACACATAAACAAGATTTTCTCAAGAAGGCTCCAAATGTTTTCGTTAAATTATTGGTATGGTTAATGCTAAATGCACTGAATAAAGGCAATATAGCTCTATTCTTTTGTTTTTTCAAAAAATTACAAAAATGTAACTTTTTTGACTCGTTTCTGACGTCGTTAATATTTACATTATCGAAAGTTTGTTCACATTATGGTATTTATGAATGCATGTGCTTTAAAAAGTGTCAGAGAAAATTTCTGGAAAACTCAACTGTTTTCTATGAAAATGAGCTCAAATTTCCGCATTTTGAGGATGATATCAAGAATCCTGTCACCAAGAAAGTGCCCTTCTATACATGGAGGAGAGGAAGCGGGGGTAATGAGGGTGAGGGGTTAATGGGAAGGAGCGGTAAATTATCGATAAATATAGTAAACAAACAATATTGACCGGTAACGGTAGTTCAGTGCATCAACTGATGTCAATGCAGCGCCTCTAACCGGGAGGTCCTAGGTTCGAGTCCTGACGGCGGCAGGATTTTCGACACTAGCTTTTCAGCTAGGTCGAATTCAGCTGCTGTCTGGAGGAGAATTCTAGCGGCCGGCTGCTCTGATCGGTAGTTTTCCGTGGTTTCTCCGATCAACCCCAGGCGAATGCCGGAGAAGTACCCTACCAAACGGGCCACGGACCGCGCGCGGACCGCGGACCGTACCCTACCAAACGGGCCACTGTCCTTCCTCTTCCTTGTCCTATCCTCTCCCCTTACACACACACTTACACTAACATGCACTACATTACCTACATTATCACATATTTCGGTGACCGGTCAGGAGCTTAGAGCTTGTCCCGGCTGGGGCGGTGCCCCGTTGGTGGAAGAGTCCTGGTTAGGGGGAAACCCCACTAGCCGACGGTAGGTCGGCGCCGGATCTCGCCATCTAGGGGGGAAGATCACCGGCATCTCCCGAGAAAAAACATGCACTACTCTAACTGGACTAATGACCGAAGTAGTTGACGCGCCCGGAACACGAAAAAATCAATCAATCAAAACAAACAATATTGAAAGACAGAAACATGCTTCTATATTCCACGCCGAAGCGCATTTCCCCCAGTAACGGCGGAGTTCCGTGATGCGGTCATGTTCACCCAGTGCGTAGCACAATCTTTCCACACATGGGTAACGAGATTCCCTCGCCCGAAGAATCTACAACTGCCAGCCCACTGCCGAGACAACGGACTGGGAAAAATTAGGAAGTGGGCCAGCAGAGCTGGAGGGGTCTTGGCGGCTTGAGGAGCCCCCAGGGAAAACCACGTGGAGGTGCCCCACAGGCTTTGCACATAGAGTGCTCGGCCACCCGCCGCCTTGCATTGCCGCAAGACTCGCATCTCATTACACATGTTGCCATACGCAATGAGAGCTCCAATATGAAAAGTATGAAGTTGAAGTCTAGTGGATAGTAGAAGTGACAGATGAAAGGTGGATAGATTCAAAAGGCTATTTACAAGTTGGCCCGTTGCTGTTCCTACCCGACACCATCGTAGTCCATGAACATGTGGTAGATCTCAATGGAGGACCGGAGAGCCACGAGAGAGATCGTCGGCATGTCCATGTCCGACGTGATGCCGAGCTGTCGGGGCGCCGCGATGGTCTGCGGCGGCATGGCTCCCGTATCGCCCACGACGATGGGAGCACGCTAGCGCTGCTGGTCTTCAGGAGCTGCGCCGCGACCGGGAGAGCAGGACGGTACTTCCTGATCTTCTCTGCGCCCCCCCCTTTTGGAGCCCGTTCCCACCCTCATGGCGGCCTGTTCCGTCGAACACAAAGGCCCCTCCCTCATTCAACACGATGAGGTCGGGTTTGGGTCGGGACCCGTCGGGTAGACCGAGAGAGACTTCGGTTGAAACCGTCATCCCCCGTTGCTCCAAGAGGCGTACCCCGACGAAATGTTTGATTTTGTCGTGCCGGTGTATTCGCGCCGCCTTGGTGCAGACGCAAAGGCCCAGGATGTGCCCAAGCGTCTCGAGCGCAGCGTGACATCTTCGACAGTTGATGTCCTTCTGTGGTATGGCCCTGTTGAGTGAAGTCCTGTTGCCCGCGGTGTCCGCGCGGAGTTGTAAGGCCGTTACAAAGCGGAACGGCTTCAGCAAGGCGGGCTTTGCCCGGAAGGCGTTGCCCACTGAGACGTCGGCGTGCGTCAGCGCGGCCTTCCCTTGGCTGCTCAGGTGGGTCCATCGCTGGAGTTCCGCCTTCTGCTGCCTCTTCTTCAGCGCCACGACTTCTTCCACGTTGCAGGGTCAGGTAATGCGGGAGGCGGCGGCTGTCCGCTTCAGGCGGATTTCGGTGCTTGGAAACCCGGGTGATGTCCCCGCAGACGGAGTCCGTCGAGCGCGCCATCTTACAGCCCAACGAGAGGGCGACCCGTGGCACCAGTTGCGTAAGCCTAGACCGCCATCTCGCGGCCTGCAGTACAGCACGCCGTCCGTGATGCATCGAGGTAACTTGAAGATGTCCTTGATGGCTCGGCGAACAGCAACCTCCAGCCGGTCCAGTGCGGCTCGCGATGGCATTGCGAGCGCAAGTTGGTGAAGAAAGTGCGGCTGGATGTAGGCCTGCCACAGGTGCAGCTTCTGATTGGGCTTCAAAGCTGCCCCCTGGACCCGTCCCAGCGCCTCATTACAATTCGCCGGCAGGTCAAGGGCGTCGAAGCCCTGCCAAGGCGAGTAGCTGATGCCCGACTAGTCGCTGCGGAGACCTGGGATTGCCCCATTGAAGATGTGAACGCCGGGATCTTGCATGGCCCAGGACCTGCGGTCAACCCTTATTTAGAAGGCGACGCTCTTGGAGGCCGCTACTTCCACACCAAGGGCCTTGAGGTAGAGCTCCGTTATGCGGAGCTTATCTTGGAGGTCGTGCGGGCCCGCGCCGAACACCATTAGGTCGTCGGCGAAGGCCAGGACGCCAAGATTTTGTCCAGCCACCTCGAGCACCGGTTGGACTTCGAGGCATCGAAGTAACTGCTCCATAACCCAATTAAAGAGGAGAGGAGAGAGTGGATCACCTTGTTTGACACCCCGACGGAGACGAATATCATTGTCTCCGTCACGGTGTGAGACGGTGGTGTGGAGATCACGGTAAGAACCCTTGACGAGCCGCACAAAAGCCGGCGGCGCACGTTGCCTTTCTAGGGCCCATGCGACAGCTTCATGCGGGACGGTGTCAAAGGCTTTCGCCACGTCCAGCTGGACGCACACTCCCCCATGTCTTTTCTTCATCGCCTTGACTGCTTCGTGAAGAATTTGTACATTCTCGAAGCAGCCAGGCTCAGACATAAAGCCTTTCTGTCGGTGATGAAGTGAGATTTGGTTACGCAACCTCATCTCCATGAGTCCCCAGAAGGCCCGCGCTATCACCGATGATATTGTGATGGGCCGGTAATTGGCGGCCCGTGAAGGATCCTTACCGTCTTTTGGGATTAGTGTGGTCCTATTGCGAGACCACTCACTGGGGACCTGGCCATTGAGGATGACCAGGTTAAAGAAATTAGCCAAATCGGCCATTAGGCTTGCCCCCTTTAGATGTGCCGGCTTTATCTTGTCTAGACAGCAGTGTTGCTCTTAAAAGAGCGAATCCTTTTCCTGACGTCCTTAGAGTCGAAGGGGCGAACGGTTCATTTTCGCTCATTGCTCCACCCGGTAGTTCAGTATCAAAAATTTTAAGGCCAACAACATCTGTGGGGGGGGGGGGAGGCAAGTCGCCCAGAGGGTTTTGTACAGATCAAACACCTCTCTCCTCTCTGCCATGATTGCTGTGTCTGCGGTACCGTCTACGCCGGTACGCAGGTTCTTCGCCAGAAGGCTCGGGTTGTGCTCATAGAGCTCCTGCGTCCGAGCGTATCTGTACCGCTTCCTAGCTTTCCTGCCCCTCTTGTTGCGGGGGTCCTTGGGCTTCCGCCCTCGCCTGGGAGGCTTTGCAGTCTCGACTCCACATTCCTCAGTAAGGAGCTTGTAGATGTTATCAAGCTCTTCAAGGGTGATGGTTGGTTGGGCCGCGGCGACGGAGATGGCTGCGCTCACCGCCGTGGCTTGGCTGTTTTGGGGCGCTTGGGGAAGCAGTTCTCTTAGTTTTACCTCCCATCCCTACGGGGGAGGTGTTACCATGGCAGGATCTAAAAAGGGTGATCTAATTGAAAAGTTTATTGAGGCCTGTATAGGGGACCCCACTATACTACTGCTCTGTAAAGGGGAGCTACAATTAAAATTAAAATTACCCTGAATAGGGGGGTTGATAAAATCAAATGGGTCCTGTAAAGGGAGGCCCGGACTTATACTCTGTTGTACAGAGTTCGGCGTTCCCTGTATAGGGGGGATTGCGCCAGTCACAACCGGTTGACTGCCGGTGTGCTCGGACCAGTGCAGCGTGAAGTGCCGCGGACAGAAGTGCCCGCGGCGGCCTTTCCATGGCCAGTGTCCCCGGCCACAGGGGCCTCCAGTACGGTGCTGTTGGATGTGGGTTGGCATTTCTCCCCCCGGAGTAAGGCTAGGCGCCTCACGTACGCTTTTTCACGCCTTTTGTCGGCGATCTGTTTTTGGTTTTGCCCAACTCCTCGGCCAGATCTTCAGGTCTAATATCTGGCCTTGCTAGCTCGAGGTCAAGCATCCTTTGCAACTCCTCAGCACTGAAGGCCTTCCCCCCCTAAGGGGCTTCAGTCCTCCAGCACTGGGGCTGCTGACCTCAGCTAGCCTTTCTTGATTGCGGAGAAGGGGGTGTGCAGGACGCTTATGTTGTGAGACCCCCGCCTTGGACTTGAAGGAGAGTCCACACTCCTCGCACTGGGGCCCTTCGACAGGGACCTTCCTGCCCTTGCAGTTTGGGAAGTGGCAGGCTGCAGCATGGTAGCTTTTGTACATTTTGATGCATTTAGCACATGCGAAGCAGGTGTGTAAAAAAATATGGTACTCCTTATAGTGGAGTAGAGCATTCTTCGCATCGGTGAGCAGATAGTCGCCCTTCCCTTCCAGTGCACAATAGCTCCAGTGACCAACAGTAAAGGGCAGTTCGATTATGTGTGGCCTATCGCGATCAGCTTCCATCGCATTCACACGCCACTTCGCCCCCGGCGATCCGACTGGGCGAGTTACGCCGGAATTAATGTTATCGGGTGTGCCTGCCATGGTTTCCGTGGTCGCCCAATTTCGGCATTCTAAGACCCGGGCGCACCACCACCCGGGAATCTCCTGCTCACGCCTGACGGCGACGTGAGCTTGGGGGCGTTTTTAGTGCCCCCTGGGGCCGGTAGCAGCCTCCAACGCTCCGAGCGCGACCCCTTATACCGCAGGTTACTCGGTTGTTGCCAGGGTCATCGTCTGTGTTAAATAACTGGCACCGCGAAGAGGTGGGGATTGACTAAAGACACGCCTTCCCAGGGAGTCCACCCTGGGAGGACTCCCCGCAAAATGCCTCCTTACCAACCAAAGTTACCATTAGTTAATGCCTTATTTTACGTGGGGAGACTCGGGCCATCAGGCCCGCTCTTCCGTCTAACCACGCAAATTTCGCTACGCTCCTTTCACCACCTAGCGGAGAAAGGAGGTATTATCCTGGGCGACGAAACAGGCGGTTCTCAATTTTGCTCAGAAGCCTCTTTTAGGCTTGAGCATCTTTTACATGCAGTAAATCTACTACATGGGACAGCCGGCTTTACTTCCCCTCCGAATGAAGGCGTACGAAGGATTTTTCGTCCTTAAAAATCCACGACTTCGATCGGGTTTCAACCCGCAAACTCGTGTACAACAGTCCGGTACGCTCACCTTTATTCCACCGAATCCGCTAATGATAACTATAGCCTGTTGGTCTCCGCAGCCAAAGAAAGCTTACATTGACTATTATCGCGTTTATACCAGGAAAGCGTGCAGTTGATGTTAGAAAGTGGTCTCAGAATTTACTCAGACTTATTGACTCAGAAAATATGGAACTTGGAAATTTCTCGAAAAATTAAAATTTGTTTGAAGCAACGACGACAGCAAATCACTCTATACCCATTGAGAGAAAATGTTAATCAATCTGTAAAAGTTTATGAGTAGTGATGATAAAAATGTGCCTGTGGAGTAATGGCGGTAAGCGATTTTCATTATCGTAGCGTGACTGCTATAGTGTCAAACAATATAATTTATTGATCGGTATCTTTACTGAATGAGTTTAAGTGGGCCTCCGGTGCTCTTTATACCTGTATCAAGAAGAACTGGACTGATGAAGAATTCATCAAATGGCTTGAACGCTTTATAAGCCTTACTTGATCAGCTCCGCAGGACCCAGTGCTGCTGATCTGGGAGTCACATTACTTTAGACGCCTACAATTATTGTAAATAAAATAAAGACTGTTTGAAGTACTAATGTGTTCATTTTGCTTCATATTTCTTTAGCGAGTCCCATTACCCGCGTGTGAGGTTAATGGAAGCCGGAAGCACATTTTTGGAAATTCGATATTTGAGAGGGTTTTAGTGAATTTTTGATGATATTTTGTGGTGAAAACACAAGCTTAATAGCAAATTGGTATAAAAGCACATGCTTGTTCTTATGAACAATTCGTACTGATTTATATTAAAAAAAAAACAACAACAAAGAGTGATCCTTATTACTCCCGCTTCCTGTATACACCCCGGGTATCTCACAAAGTTGACTAGGAACTGATTCCCCTGCTCGTGAACAGAGAAATTTAGATACAGTTACCCGAAAGTAATTTAAGCAAAGACGCACCATCCCCGAACTTCTGTGAGCTCAAAAGCTCGCGTCGCAAGGACCATTGGGTGTAAGTAGGGTTCGCCATTGCAAATAACTGTCGCACTCGTGAAATTGATGTAGAAGGAACAGACAAAGGAGTATCCGCGACAGATAGACGGATAGAAAGAGAAGGAATGCTCGACGCCGAACCCGGGGATTGCTTACGCTGCACAATGGAAGTTTCAGGAGTAATTATTTCCATAGAAGGCACAGAAACACTATCACGTCTAATGTAAGCACAATGAGGTCGCTGATGACTTGAGCTGTTATAAAGTGGCCATAAATAAACAAATTTTTAAAAAACTATCGCGTCTAGTCTCGTCCACGGTTCACAGATGGTTTTCTAGACCTCCCAGACTTACCTTTTAGTCCTGGAGTCGAGGTGACGTTTCTACTGTGCAGATCTCTGTTGCTCATCAATCAGAAGAGACAGTTCCTTATAGAACGGGTCCACGTATAGACTAATCTGAGTGACGAATGCTACAATGGTAGAAGAGAGAGAAAAGTCTAAATTGAGAAGAAAATTCTATACGTTTAAGAATATTAAAGATAGTAATACGATCCACGTTACAAAGTCGGATCAAAAAAATAATTTCATAATGAACCACAAGCTCGTTATCCATAATATCCTTAAGTTTATCGTTCTTTTCTAATTTTAACTTGAGTACATGATACTAATTTCGATTTTGTCTCTGACAGTGTTTCCAGCTTAAAATAATTTTTCTTTCTATTTACATTCGTGGCAGTTTTATTTTACTGATGTGAGAGCATGTTAAGAGATTTTAAACGTACGTAATTAAATTCAAATATTTCACGGACTCGCGTACGTGCATATACCTCAGCGAAACTCTTAGACTTCTGCATAGGAATGTTTTCACGGGAGCCATTAGCACTTTACGAAGGGACGTGGCTGAACAGCTGTCGCGGCGGAGGGATACTTCACTGAATTACATGTGATGTTCACTTGTTACGCGAACTGTCACTTTGGCTCATCCTTAGGAAAATCCTTCAATAGTTGTCGCCTCCGAAGAAATGATGGCAAATGTTACCAATACCTTAATGCTTCGATACATCACTAATGAGTTTTTGATGTCGATGAAAACATCGATGTTTTAATTACAGACTAATAAACATGCTATTTTCCTATCCATTTTTAATTACAGTACGAAAAAGGGATGTATTTTATTGTTTGGTTAGCAGATGTTAGTAATATGTAAAAATCATTGTCGAATTATGAATAAAATTAACAATAAAGAACATCGTGTTTTATATTACACTTGGTATCACATCATGCGTTTATGTCACCTCATGCATTGTTAGGCGGTAATTGTGATAAGATAACGAGATGAAGTGAAGGAAATCTAATGGCTCGTCATTCAGAACTTCCTGGTAACTCACTCTATTTTCGTATATAAGAAACGAAACGTTTTTAGGAAAATAAAACTTAAAATACGAATGATACTTAGTTTATTGACTTACTTGATACTTCTCTTATCACATAAACGATTTGAAAAATAAGTACATTTTTTAAATCGTGAAATATAGCACATTTTGTTGGAGTAAAAATAATTTTATCTCAAGCAATATTTACTTCTGATTTTTTATTATTTTTCCGTTAATTTAAATAAATAAATGCAATGAAAAATAATTATTGCAAGTAAAAATAAAAAAAAAATGATGCAATAAAGAGTTAAATGTATATATGAAGTGATCACTCACAAACAGTAGTTTGAATTTGTATTTTCTTAATAAAAGACAAAATTCACGTTCACGATTAGCGTGAATAAGGGTCAATTGTTTAAACAGAATACATCAACCTTCATGTACGGTGACGTTTAGTCATACTAGTAAAAGTTGCCAACATTTAATTTCTTGAAGTAATATAGTAATATTAGACAACGTTTTTTCGAAGTGGCAACACTGAAAGAGAATTACAATATTTTACAAATTTTCAAATAAGTTTAGACTTAATGATGGATAATTTATTAGGAGCGTTTGTAAGGTGATATTTAAGCTAAACTTTTTTACACAATTATTATACTACAATATTATTATGGCTTATTTATTAACAAACAGTTATTATGAATTAGTGGAAACATTTATAATTTTTTTAAATTTCTCTGTTTTGACAATACTATTCCATAGTTCATTTGAATTCTCTCGATTGTTTTCGATAGTCATACTATCCGAGTTTAACGCGCTATACTTTATAGCCGTTCTGCAGATCTGTGGTCACGTGGTTTCCGTCCTCGAAACAGGTTCAAAGTTTTGAAAACCGTTGTTTCGGCAGCGCCAGGAACGTTATGCAACGTCTATCAACCGGTGTCGGATTTCTAGCGCGGCCGGTCTTTCACAACTCATTGCAAAGGCCATATTCGTTGGTCTCTTTGTCGTTGGAAGTGCAGTAACACGCGTTCATATTATACGCGCACGTTTCTTGAGTCCCGGAATACGTACCCTCCCTCCTTTACCAACATTATTTAAATTAAGAATAAATGAGTTTCTTGAGTCCCGGAATACGTACCCTCCCTTTACCAACATTATTTAAATTAAGAATAAATGATAGGAACGATTGTTGTAGACAAAATCTGATAACCAGAAATGTTCGCTCCAGAGTAATAGAAATTATTTTGCGGCGAAAAACGAACTAAAAATTGATATAAAATTTATTTTGTCGAAATAACTAAACTCCCCACTCCTCTCGCAACTAGCGAAGCGAGGACTCAAGAAAATGTGCGCGGATAGTAATAATTCTACCAGAGAGTATATTAAATTCTACCAACGTAGTTGTAAGGATAAGTATACCAATGCTATTATTAAGGAAACTGAAAAAAGAAACTTTAATTGGGTGCACTTGATGCTATTGTGTTACATGCATTGTAAGTTTTAAAATTTATTAATAGAGCCCATAATTGTGAACATTTTGTTCCCAAAATACAAAGTATTTATTTATCGTATTATATCGAGGTTACATATTAAGTCACACATATCTTTGCTAAAATTGTATTTGGATTATTCAAACATGTATTCGTCCTCCTGTTTGGTCCCAACCTGAGACGTAAAACATGTTTTGCCGCCTCGCCTGCCCTCCGAGGTAATGGACGCTGCCGACATTCGGACTGATCATGGTGGAAATAATTATTAACATTATTAATATTAAATAAATAATATTATTATGTTAAATAAATAATATACATATAAAATTAATATTACCGGTAGCGGTAGCTCAGTGCATCAACTGATGTTACTGCAGCGCCTCTGACCGGGAGGTCCTAGGTTCGAGTCCTGACGGCCGCAGGATTTTCGACACTAGCTTTTCAGCTAGGTCGAATTCAGTCGCTGTCTGGAGAAGAATTCTAGCGGCCGGCTGATCTGATTAGTAGTTGTCCGTGGTTTCTCCGATCAACACCAGGCGAATGCCGGAGCAGTACCCTACCAAACGGGCCACGGACCGCGCGCGATCTGTCCTTCCTCTTCCTTGTCCTATCCTCTCCTCTTACACACACACTTACACTAACATGCATCACACTATCAAATATTCCGGGACACCGGTCGGGAGTTTAGAGCTTGTCCCGGCTGGGGCGGTGCCCCGCTGGTGGGAGAGTCCTGGTTAGGGGGAAACCCCACTAGCAGACGGTAGGTCGGTGCCGGATCTCGCCATCCAGCGGGGGAAGATCACCGCCATCTCTCGAGAAAAACATGGACTACACTAACGGGACTAATGACCGAAGCAGTTGACGCGCCCGGAAACACGAAAAAATCAATTAAATTAATATTAATAAATTATTTCCACCATGGGGCTGATAGCAGAGGCGTGGCACACGAGTAACGGCCGCAATGAGGTCACGAATATTATGTTATCAAGTTATGTTACTGGGAGCAAAACTAAACCTTTTTTGTGACGTCATGAATTGTAAATAACGAAAGTAAATCTTTAATTAAACTCTTGGATGGAAACTAAACTCCCATGATGATATAGTTTCCTTCCTATAACGAAACTAAATTCCCAGCTGCAGTAAAGTTTCGTTACTAGTCAATAGACCTCTTCGCCGTGCTTCGTATTTTAGCTTCGTTACGTTCTAAGTTTCTGTGCCCAAGAAACAGTAACGAAATGCTAATTTCGCTTAGTTTCGTTTCTGTTGCCATCCTTGCTTTCAACTCGCACTCCTTATAAATTATTAATCTTGGGTTTAGTTTCGGCACCATTTATGTTGAGGCTGCAAAATAGATTCAGCAATTTTTTTGTGAGAGCCACAGAGTGCTCGATTGGGTTGCCCACAAAGCGTGGCCACAACTTCCTAGCTTGCCACAAGGGAAAATTCGGATAGACAATATTTAAGAGCTGTTAGTTTATTTCACCGTAAGAGTTATTGAAAATTGAAGAAGAAAGGAAGAAAGAAAATATAGTGCTTTACTAATGTGTGGAGATGTGGTTGACCAATTTGAGTTATCGGCGTTTCAAACAACAACCATTCTATGATATGAATTGGAACTTCTTGGAGTATTTGAAATTCCATTCTACCCAGCATATATATCTATTTCAATACCCATCCAAAATTAAATTCCCAGCAAATGAGTATTTAATGTTTTCAAACAGATATTGAAAACTTCCACAATGTTTTTTACTTTCTCTTATATTAGGTGGTAGGCAAAAGTGTTGCTGGAAAAAGTCCAATTTTTAGGTTGAAAAACACGAAATGTGGGTCACAAATTCTTCCTCGTTCATGCAGTTAATTTCTCGAATACGTTGCACATCCAGAAAGTACGTGTGGTTGTTCTTAATACCAAGAAAGTAGTTTCTCTCAAAATGTGTCCGGTCGCCTGCGAGCAATTCTAGTGTCTAAACACCGTTCCGTCGCGTTCCCTAAGAAATCAACTCATGTAAATATAATATTGTACGAAGCCCTCCACATTAGTGAAGACAGTGTTTTTTTATGATATTTGATCTAATAAAATATATCTTTGGACAATGTCAAAGTAAATTAAATATTAGTAGTTTTCGTGATTTTGAGTGCAATCCTAGGAATTTAAGGGAATATTTGAAAATAAACATAAACAAGATTTTCTTAAAAATGGCTCAAAATGTTTTCTTCAAATTTTTTGCCTGAATGCAACAGAGCTCAATTAATAATATTGCAAACGTTCTATTTTCGTCAAAACCCCCTGTAATTTCAAAAAGTTCATCAGTTCACCTTCTTACATTCTCGAAGGAGGAGTTAAGGCAAAATTATAATCTGACAGAAACAAGTGGCAATTTTTTCGCATAAACACGTTTAATATGTCCCCGATAATGTGAAATTGTATTTTTACTTGTGTATGTAGTAAATTTACTTCTAGAAAACGAAATGTCAGAAACCATGATTAATTGGTTCTTTACACTAAAACAAAAGGTGTTTTTTCGAAACATCTGTCTGAAATCAACACCAGAGACTAAATCGTAACCCAAATTTTCACAAAAATTGATATTACCCGATCGATCTTACTCATGTTACCGGCCTTCGAATTTGAAACGGATAATTTAGATTTTGGGGTACATTTCAAGAAGTCCTTAAGAAGTTCTCAAAAATTAAGTTTTTATGGACCCATAGAACATGATACGGCATGAAGTGCTATCATACTAATACAGGAGAGTCAAAACTAACTAAGCCATTTTGAGGAGATATAAAATTCGGGTATATAGAGAAAAAATGTTTCTCGGCATGTGTCTACGAGCTGCTCAAAACTTCAGAGATTGTCTCCAACAGTGTATTGCTAATATCCGCCATATTTCGGGTATTATTTTCTAAACGTAATGAATATAATGTATGTATGTAATCCCAACTTCGAAAATAAAATCATTTTTTTCTCTGTATACCCGGATTTGTAATTTTTTTTTCACGAATATATCAAAGTACAGTTAACAAATTATACAGGTCTCATTTTTGTTGAACTCTGAAGTTTCGAAAATTGCAAAATTTAAAACTAATGCAAGAAAATATGAGCCGTTTTGGACCCAGTTTTATAATTTTATGTTCAATTTCAACAGGGTTTGCTTAAATGCCATCGTTCAGTTTCAATTAAAACCTCTGGAAATTCGAAAATTGACATGTGTTTCAAACTTTTAATACAATTAACCTTTAAATATTAAGCCGGAGATTTGTTTCTAAGGGCAATCTGCTCCTCAATTAGATCACTTAGTGCACATTTTTTCAAAAGAGCAATAATTTTTTAAATAATATTTCATTGAAACTTGTTGCTTTATGTTTGATTTTACTGAGTTTAGTTTAGTGACTCTCTGGCATTAATACTGGCGGCAAGATTTAAGGGGAAAGTGCTATCATACAAATGTGTGATTTGGGCTTCAGCACGAAGTTCCAGTTTCCCTTGGTTCTCAACTTTTTTTAAATTTTATATCCTTCGATTAGAGCAAATTGCGCTTACAAATATGGATTGTCCGATTTTTATAAATATTTTTGTATTTTTTAAAATTGCAAATGCGTATCACCATTGAATTTCCCACCCTTGTTGAAGAGAGTGTTTTACGTGATGGCAGAAAAAAGTAAGATATAACTTGCTTTATTCTAATATTACGTATCCTCGACAAATTATACGTGTGGTTTTAGTTTCACATCATGCGTTAACGCATGATATACTGGTGTAACGAATAAGATATTTGATTGTGGAGCTTAAGCGTTGAAAGGTGAATCCGATAAATTTTTTTTCAACATTTTGTCCATTTTATGTTAATGTCAACTTTTCTAGCATAATTGATTTCTTAAAAATGACTTAAAAGCGAATAGCATGCATAAATAGCTGATGAGTTTAACTGAAAGTCACATTATATTGTCCACTAAACCACTTTAACTGTCACCAACAACATTGTTCGTGACTTAACGTATTCCATTCGTTATCGATTTCTCACGTTTGGAGAAAGGGAGCATTTCACAGATAACAGAAAAATAGATTAAAATATCTTATCTGATTGCTATATTTGAGTATTGGTACTCAAATTTTCCATATTTTTTAGTTCAAAAGACGTTCTAAAATGATTTTAAAAATTCATAAGATTTGAGTGAAAGTGTGGTCTTGGAAATAATTATGACTTAAGTAAAAAAGACCTATTATGTTTGGAAATTGTTATTTAGTTCATCCTCACATTACAAATTACTTTCGCGTAACTCCGCCAAAATTAATTAATATTAGTTTTTTATTCTTTATATTAAAAAATAAAGAGAAAATTCATATATGCTCTTAAAAACTCCACAGTAACAGAGATTTTTCACAACAGACGAGATCCATTCTTGGGTGTAACCCGGAAACTTGTATGTCATCATCTAAACATATCAGAAAGATTTCTCCAAAATTGATACTCCTCTATCAATCTGAATTCGAGGCCCTGCGCGTTTGAAACAGATATTTTGATTATTGATACTTTACATGGAAGAACATTTTCAAAATTGTTTAAAAAATTGGTCCAAACGTTTTATTAAACTTTGTTTTAGAACTCTTGAAGAACTCTTAAAAATGGCGTGGGTCTCATTTTTGCTTACATTCCCTATTTTTTTTAAATGGAAAAATTTCAAATATTTTTCGGTGGTTCCCTACACTACAATATTAGAGATAAAGATTTTCCTTAAAAAATCGGTTGTTTAAATACTTCTTAAAATAGCGTCATTTACAAAGTTTTGAAAATATGTTCTTTTCGCGTAATGTTTTAGTGAAGCATCTGCAATTAAAACACTTTTAAAGAATTATTTTCTCAGAAACAGCTCCAATTTTTTTCTTGAAATTTCTCCCTAGCTTGTATCACAGGAAGGTGTAAAAACTAGTTCCATTTCCCCACGCTCGTTATGCTTGTCTTCCAGGAGATCATACGATACTGTCAACTCTGCGCCGCAACAAGGCAGTTTTTAAATGTTTTTTCAATCAGATTAATTAATGTTAAGTTGACGAAAAAATTAAAATAAACAAACACGTTTTCGGCTCTTGATGGGTGCTAATGTTGGGAGGGGGATTTATAAACCTTCCTAAAATCTTATTTTTATGTTAGAGTTACAGATTAACTACTCACATGACAATTGTTTTTAGGGAACTTTTAGGTATTCGTCCATTGACCATCGTATTCGAAGGTAACCTTTAACATGAGAATTCATACATATTAAAATACATATTTGTACTCGTGTAATCAGTCAAATAACATGCACAATTTTCAAATAATTACTGTCTACAAAAAATTACCATTGACGGCTTAGGCTTATCTGCATTACAATGACCGCATTACATTAGTAGTACAGATCATAAATACGAAGGAAAACGCTGTTGTATAACTACACTGTACAAACTACGTTGTATAGTTTGGACATAAATCCACAAAAAGCCAAAAAAAAACACCTTTTCTGTCGTTAGCCGGACAACGCTTTAAAAAAAAAAAATTTTTTTTTCTTGTTCAACAATACAGTCTTTCAAGGGTTTTAAAAATACAAAAGATTAGTATTTGACATTTTTGAATAGGACATCGTAATATAAGTGAGTTTTTGATTGTTGAGAAATTTGATTTGAGAAATTTGATTGTTAATAAGGAAGACAAAGGAATACGATTATGTTAAGGAGCTGAGGATATAATGGTTTACGGGGTTTTGAATCTGTGTTTGCGAAATCTTGACAATATGCGTGGGTGGACCGCATTTTTTCCCATGTTAAAAATGATGGTACTTGGTGAGGTATGCAGATTGTTGTAAAAATTGTTAGCTAATTTAGCTATGGTTTCTTCTAATTTTGTAATTTTGAATTCTCGATGAATTTGTTCATTTGCAAGGATAATTTATTTGAGCAGGATAATTTATTTGAATATTAGTAGTAGGCATTCGTTTTTCAATGTAGAGAGCTGGTTTAGTATTGGAAATAATTTTGAAATTTTTGCTTTTGCTTTATTTGCTACCGGACAACGCTTCAGGTAATGTGAATACCGCACCACTCTCGCCATAACACCTAGTCTCCACGCAGCTCAGTCTAACGTCTTCCATGTTGTGCCTCACCGTCTTGCGCGCGTCTCTCAGCAGCTCGAGGAGAGGAAGTGATAGAGGGAAGAGCGTGTGGGCCCTGCTCTCATTCTCACCAGAACTTTCAAACGTTGGTGTAACCTCAGGAAGTATTTTTGATTGATTGATTGATTTTTTCGTGTTTCCGGGCGCGTCAACTGCTTTGGTCATTAGTCCCGTTAGTCTAGTGCATGTTTTTTTCTCAGGAGATGGCGGTGATCTTCCTCCGCCGGATGGCGAGATCCGGCGCCGACCTACCGTCGGCTAGTGGGTTTGATTGATTTTTTCGTGTTTCCGGGCGCGTCAACTACTTCGGTCATTAGTCCCGTTAGTGTAGTGCATGTTTTTTCTCGGGAGATGGTGATCTTCCCCTGCTGGATGGCGAGATCCGGCGCCGACCTACCATCGGCTAGAGGGGTTTCCCCCGAACCAGGACTCTCCCACCAACGGGGCACTGCCCCAGTCGGGACAAGCTCTAAGCTCCCGACCGGTCTCCCAGAATATGTGGTAGTGTGGTGCATGTTAGTGTAAGTGTGTGTGTAAGGGGAGAGGATAGGACAAGGAAGAGGAAGGACAGATCGCGCGCGGTCCGTGGCCCGTTTGGTAGGGTACTGCTCCGGCATTCGCCTGGTGTTGATCGGAGAAACCACGGAAAACTACCGATCAGAGCAGCCGGCCGCTAGAATTCTCCTCCAGACAGCAGCTGAATTCGACCTAGCTGAAAAGCTAGTGTCGAAAATCCTGCCGCCGTCAGGACTCGAACCTAGGACCTCCCGGTTAGAGGTGCTGCAGTGACATCAGTTGATGCACTGAGCTACCGCTACCGGTTCGGCTAGTGGGGTTTCCCCCCAACCAGGACTCTCCCACCAGCGGGGCACCGCCCCAGTCGGGACAAGCTCTAAGTTCTCGACCGGTCTCCCGGAATATGTGGTAGTGTAGCGCATGTTAGTGAAAGTGTGTGTGCACGGGGAGAGGAGAGGACAAGGAAGAGGAAGGAAAGATCGCGCGCGGTCCATTAGTAATTTTGGACAACAGAATAAAAAGGAAAATTTGGTGAAATTTCAAAATATCGTATCTCTGGTACTATTTACTTGAGAAAAATAATTTATAATGCAAATTTGTAGAGCATTTTATGACCTTCAAAATTGTATATAGCTATGTTTGCGGGGAGTGTCCAGCTGCCACAACCACCATAGCACAATCACATGAAACCAAATGGAATATTTATTACTAATGTGGCTGTGTTGATTGGTAACTTTCCGTGGTTTCTCTGATCAACATCAGGTGAATGGTTGGCCAGTACCCTACCAAACGGACCGCGTGCGATATTTTCTTCCCATTTCTTATCCTGTCCTACCCTTTACTTACATGCTCTACAACATATGCCTGAAGAACGGTCGGGGTCTCAGAGCTCTTCCCGGCTCAAACTGGTTCATGCGAACTAAAAACCTGGCCATAATGGCAAAATTAAAAGTGATCATTCGGAATTCTCACTTATCAAATGTCGTTTTGAAGACATTGGAGCACACTACTTTAGCTCCAGAACGCTATTTCAATCATTTTTGTCGTCCTCACGATCTTGCATGTACAGCATTGATTCCCGACAGATCGGTGGCAAATGTTGGGATTGGCCTTTTGGGATTACCCTCGTAAATCAATGAATCAAGGAACTCAAAAACTCTCTTAAATCACATTTCCCTCTAATAAATTTCTTTATCCTTAAATCCGATATACCTTTTTAAAGCAGCAGCTTTGAATTTCGTTGCAATATTTGCATTCAGCAACTTCGAAATTAGTACTTAACGTACATCCATATTTCTACGTATATTTCCTTCATTTTCATGCTTCAATTTTGAATTTTGTTATTTCATATCGATATTCCACATCAGGGATCGCGAGAAACATTGTATCAATATTGTAACGGTACCTACGCCTACCTCCGAAAACCTTCTACAATGGCCCCCACGCTGGGCTGCCAAATATGTAATGGTACACGTTACCTATCCTTTCTGCTTTTCTTTCTCAAAACTAACTTACAAAAAATATGTAACGATCTTTACCTGTGCTCCTTTCATCTATAGTTCTTACCAAAATGTCCACTATTATGCCTGACGTTGGGTTGCCAAAAATACATACATCTGAAATTTGCCCGTTGCCTAGCTGCTTTTCTGATATTTATTCATACAGATATAAATACTGGGCGTGAGGCTGTGGCGGACCTATACAGGATCCTGACGTAGTATTCGGGCACGTGGGCGTAGGTCCTCATCTAACTACACATACTTATAAGACCAATTGCATTGGTTTAATGTCGAACCAACAACGTTCGACATCGTTTATTTTATCTGGTTTTTTTTTGTTCTCCTTCCTCTGCTAGCGGCATAACAAATAACAAACAACACAAAATCGAAAAACAATACACAATACACTAAATACACAATAAACAATACCCTAGAAACACGAAATTCTCATTCACACTGAAGATTTACACTATAAGATTAAAACCAAATCATTCATACTTGAATGCGCATTCTATTTTTTGTTTTCACTAAAATCTATTTCTATTTGACAAAACTTGGTCTTGTACATTAGAAGCTATGAGTCTATTCTTTCTTCTTATCAATGCGCATTACCAATTTAAATAAAGTTAGTGCACTTTCCTTTCGTTGAGTTCAGCGACCTGCACCGCGCCGTTCTCATGCATCACCCTCGCCAAATATACGCAGCGTCCTTTCGTTTGTCCATTCGCAGCATCCTTCCATTTTTCACACACGTAATTCGGAAATATTCATTTTTAAATAATTAATGTCTCTTCGTTATAACTGTTTATTACTTACGAAACGAGTTTAATCACACGGCTGATGATGCGACTGTTTATATTCGCGAACAACGTTCTCTTTGAAAATTTTGCAATAATTTTCCGCGTTTCACCTTCTAAACTTTCTCCACTACAACTAAACGTTATAAAATTAACTTTGCTCGCGTGATTAGCACAACTTTCTAACAAAATTTTTAATTTCCGCGGAGCGTTTCAACATACGTCCTCCCTCAAGCTATTCTCCCCGCGTTCTTATTCTCATTGTTGTCCCGAGACTTCCTCTTTTTTTCTCGAACATTTCACGATCACTTCCGGGTCTTCTATATAATATTATATATTTTTAAGTTAATCTTCTTCTTTCTGGGTCGTCTCTCTTTATTATTCTCATGCATTTTCAAATTGAATGCTATTACCGTTTTCTATTTGGTTTTCTACGATCTAAAATTTCCAAAGTTCTTTTAATCTGAAGACGGTCGATCCCCTTCCACCGCTCTGACGTCATACGACTCGTTTGGAATTTCCCACTTATACAATTTACATTTTCTTTTATGCCGTAGCCCCCCGAAATTTCTCCGCGTTGTGAGTAGTGGCATAATTTTCCCCATAATTTCTTCTATTAATGCCAAAAGTTTCGTTTGAATCGCTTCACGCGTTTACTTAATTTTTTGAAAAAAACAACTTTTTACATTAGATCTTATGCTACAACAATGGCTATCGTGTCTAGTTGTGTGCTTAAAATGTACTTCACTAAATTGTTTATATCTTTGGAACGCGTGAACTGATTTCTTTCAAATAACTTCCAAAATGTTTCACTCGACAAACGCTACTGAACTATATTGTCCCCATTATGATTTTGTCGCGTCTTCTTAGACTTCCAAAAAATTATCGCTACGCGACACCGCTTTCATTTGTCCCCGCCTTTGATGTTAATACCACTTATTACATGTTTATCTTTATTCTTTGCCCTGTCTTCATTCCTGGGGATCCTGGATTGTTACATCTCCCCCCGCCTAAGATGTCGCTCAGATATGATGTCATCATACTGAGTTGACATCTATCACTGCCATCTCACTGCGAAGTCTGCACTTTATCGTTGGCGCGACCCTGCACCTGCTACCACATGCACTTCCTTCTCGGCTTCACCAGTGCGTTCGACCTTGGGTAACAATGCCTCAAACCACTACTCTTGTTCGCGACGGATGTACCTGCTAACACTTGCACTCTCAGTTGCGCTGTACATTATACCGTCGTCTATTGTCGCACTATCACACGTTACACTTTTCACCCCTTTTCCACCTGTGCCTTAATCTAAATAATCTTCCTTTCTTGTTTATAAAATACTCTTTACAACTAATCTTAACCTATTCCTTAAAAACTACCTTTTTTAACATCCAATCTTTGTTCCTCAAAGCTATTCTTTAATATTTAACCTTTGTCATCTTCGTCACTTATTACTGTCATCTCATTTTCATATCAATTCTTTGTACCCTCTACATTGGAACTATTCTCCTCTCAACTTCTTGTACAGGCTACCTCGCTATTACCAATTATCATCCTAGTTCTTTGTATAACTTCACATTATAAATATTCTGAGTTCCTTTATCTACATTCCTGTCTACTAACACCACATTGTTATTATTTAATACCTTTTTAATAGTGTACGGGCCGTCATAGAGCGGAAAGAATTTTCGAAACAATTTCTGTTCCGACGAGGACGAATGAGACGCTCGGACTATACTTTGTCTCCTGCTTTAAACGTCCTCCGTTGGCATTGCTTCTGGGCCTTCTTCCTACTCGTTGCCGACTTCCGTAACTGCTCGTACACTATCTGTTGACCTGCTGCCACTTCTTGTACACCGCCGATTTCTGGTGGGATCTGAATACGGTCAAATGGTCTCATCTTCCTTCTTCCGAAGTGCGCTTCCTACGGCGTCACGTTGGTACTGGAGTGCGGTACCGCGTTGAGGATGTCATTCAATATTGGCACCGCCTCAAACCATGCCCGATGGTTTTCTGCCGTGTATACCCGGAATAGTCGTGACAATTCTCGCATTACTCTCTCGCTCGGATTACTCTGAGGATGGCGCACAGCTGTGAAGTGAATGGAGATTTATAGAGCTTCCATTTCCTCTCTCCACCTGTCGCTTGTAAACTGAGT
This sequence comes from Teleogryllus occipitalis, assembly GCA_011170035.1. Classification (NCBI taxonomy): domain Eukaryota; kingdom Metazoa; phylum Arthropoda; class Insecta; order Orthoptera; family Gryllidae; genus Teleogryllus; species Teleogryllus occipitalis. The sequence continues at coordinate 121,166 of BLKR01003901.1, forward strand.
TCCTCTATCGCTTAGAATCCGGGCCGGTTTTCCGCACATTTCGATAAATTTTTTTACTTGGCGGACGCAACTTGCTGTATTGGGCTTTCGTATGGGGAAAATCTGCACGAACTTCGTGAACACGTCGATGATGACGAATAAATGCTGGTTGCCAAACCTCGTCTTCGGCAGCGGGCCGTATAAATCTACTGCATAGAGATCTCGAGGCCCTTGAGGCACGATTGCTTGCCATTCTCCTTCACAATGCCGATTCGGTTGTTTGGTCTTCTGGCACACGTCACATGCACTCGCTATTCGCCTCACCTCCTTTCCCATGTTCGGCCAGTAACAATAGTCTGCTAATATCTGCACTATTTTCCCGCCTCCAAAGTGCCCATAGTGCTCGTGGGTAGATGTCGCCAATTCTCTTCGAATTTCTTCCGGAATCCAAATTATAAATTTTCCTTCCGGGCCGTTGACTTTCCGCAGCAGTATTCCGTCGTGTATTCTCCAGTTGCTGACGTTTTGATCCCCTTTCTTGTTCACCTGGTTGGTATCGTAGGGCTGTCCTGCAATTAACTTCTTCACCTCCCGAACGAATGGATCGCGTTGTTGGATATCCAGCACCGCCCCTACTGTCCATCGCGGGTTGATCTCTCGTACTCGGATTGCTGCTACCACATCTTCACATTCTCCCCTTTCCTTCACCTTTATCCGGGACAAATAATCGGGAAGCAAGTTCTTCTTTCCCTCACAATACTCAATTTCAATTTGGAACTGTTGTAACCATAGCGCCCACCGCAACAGTTTATCATTGTGGGTATGGCTCCTCATCAAAAACGTCAATGCCTTGTGGTCGGTGATGACGGTAAATGGACGCCCAATTAGCAGCGTTCTAAATTTCCGGGTCGCCCACACTACCGCTAACGCCTCCAGCTCCGTGACTCCAAAATTTCGTTCACTGCCTTTTAGCGATCGGCTGTCCAGAGCAATGATTCGCTGTTCTCCGCCATCACCCAACTGAAACAACACTGCTCCCAACGCATATCCACTACTATCCGTCTGGACATACATGCGTCTGCGAAAATCCGGGTACTGCACCACGTACGTGCGCTCGAAGGCCTCTAATAGCTGCTGGTACGCTTCTTGACACTGTTGGTCCCAATGCCATCTATTCCCCTTTCTCAATAGATGTAGTAGCGGTACCACCTTTTGTGAGTAGTTTTTCACAAAGCGCGCGTAATAATTGCAGATACCGAATAATCGTCGTAACTCTCTTATGTTCTTCGGTGGCGGTAATTTCCGGATCAGTTCCCGTTTACTCTCCTGAATCTTCATTCCGTCGTTTGAAATTTCATGTCCCATAAACTGAACTCTTCGTCTGCAGAATTCGCATTTTTCCAAATTCAATTTCAAATTGTATTTCCTAAAGATTCGGAATAATACTTCTAATTTTGCTAGGTGCGACTGCAAATTAGATGAGAACAAAATTATGTCGTCGACATACATGACCATCGTGCTTTTCAACTCTTCCGGGATTACATCATCTAAATATCGAATCAGCGCTGCCCCTGAGTTCTTTAATCCAAATGGCAATCGCGTAAAGGAGTACACCGTCCCTTCAAATTTAAAACTGATAAACTGCTGACTTCTCTTTTCAACTTCGATCTGCCAATAAGCGGACGAAAAGTCGAGCGCGCTGAAAATCGTCGCCCCTCCTAACTTCACTATCATTTCATTAATCGTGGGTGGCGTCTCGTATCGTGGGATCGTGACCGCGTTCAGCTTTCTTGCGTCTAGGCATATTCGAATGCTACCGTTCTTCTTGATAACAACTACCAGAGGACTGACGTACGGGGTTACTGTCCTCTTAATGACCCCTTTCTGCTCCATTTCCCCTATTAACGCGCGCACCTGCGCCTTGTACTTGCACGGTATGGGATACTGCTTTGTGGAAAACGGTGCGGTATCCTTCAATTCTAACTGGAATCGATAGCCCTTCACTGGCTCTGACGATTCCCCAAAAATCTCTAGGTGCTCCTCCAAAAGTTGCCGAACTCGCCCCGGGCAGTCTTCCTGGTCGATGACACCGTTCACGGCCTTGTCCACGTTCTGGATAACCTCTTCCATCGTAGCCTGGACTTCGTCTCCCTCGACCTCCGCCTCATCAGTTTCGGCGACCACTGGGCCACTCCCGGTACAACCTCTCGATCGTAGCGTAACTTTCCTCGTACCTACGTCGACGACGGCTCGGTAAGCCTCCAGTGCGTCCATGCCTATGATGACGTCACGGATTAGTCCCCGGACCACGATCGCTGCTACCTCTATGGTCATTTCTGCTAGGTCCAATTCCAACCAGACCTGTTTTCCCGTGGTATTTGCCATTTTCCGGTTAGCCACTACGACACGAAGCTTCCGCGTCGGCAATTCTATCAACACTTGCCCGCTCTTTCGCACCTTCTCACAGAATTCTTCTGACACCGCGCTTACACTACTTCCCGAGTCCACTAATGCCTGCACTTCCCTTCCATAACACGTGCCTCTTAAAATCAAGCACTTACTCGGCTTTACTCCTTCCACTTTGTCCTCTCTTAGCAATTCGTCCCCTTCAACAATAATGCTGGCCGTAGCCATGACCGTCACGATTTCTTCCCCATCGTTTGGTTCGTGCCACCGTCTCGCCCCAAACGTTTCTAGTTTTCCGATCTACCATTGCATTCCCAACGCACTTGCGTCGCCTCTACATTTTCCGTACTGTGATTCCGGGTGTCCTGAACCGCTCGCTCCGTGCTTACTCGATCGACGTCGCTCTCTCTTGGCTTCGATTTTCGCGGTGCCTGACCGCCCTGTGATTTCTCTTGTTTCCCTTTCTCCGTTTCTACGCGCGCTTCCATCGCGCAAATGTTGTTTTGCCTACTCTTCCCGTTGCTATACCGGTTCTGGTAACCATTACCGGAGTTCGGGCTTCGACCGTCCTGCGTGTCGTGGTCGTCCCCTTCGTATGCTCGATCAAATCGACCGACGCGTTCGATTAGGTCATCTATCGTTTCGGGCATGTTATTCCACAAAAGCTCGCGGGTCCTGTTCGGCATCTGTCGAATAAGGATCCTTATGATTTCAGCAGGGTTGAACTTCTCGCTGCAAACCTTGAAAGCACTCACTTTCCTCGTCACGAAATCGCTCATGCTTTCCGAGCCCCCTTTACGGAACCTCTCCGACATTAACCGGTACTTCAGTTCAAATTTATGGTGTTGGTTCCAGTATCGTTCTAGAAACTTAGCCCTCCATTCCCCATATGTTTCCGGTGTTGGTGTCAGCGCCTGCCACCAATACTGCGCCTTAGAGCTAAGGGCTTCCTCTACGAATCTCAACTTCATTCCTTCCGGAATGTTATTTACTTTAAAATAGTTCTCGAGTGCTGTCAGAAATGAGTAAGGTTGTTCTCTGCTTTCCCCATGAAATCGCAGGTAATTTGGCAACGTCGCATGCCCCATCGCGTAACCATTGCCATTCGCTCTTCGCGCTGCATACACCTGCTGCTCTAGGTCTGCTATCTTGTTCAGAATTTCTTTATCGACTTCTTTTGTCGATCCTATATCTGCCAATTTCCGACTATTTAATTCTCCCTGAACAGCCGTTATAATATTTCTATCTATCCCACTGATAGATTCTTCTACACGACCTATACGAGCGTCTTGCTGTCGCGCCACTTCTTTGAAGTCCTGCACATTCCTGCCTATGTCTGACAATCGCGTTTCTTGTAATTGCACCGATTGTTGCAAGGTGCCCACGGTCGATTGGATTTCACCCACACCTGTACTAATTTGTTGGTTGAACACCTCTTGTACCGCGAAACGAGTTTCTGATGTTTCCTCCCCCGTTTTCGCGTTCTGTTCTAACCTGGCGAAACGCGCGATTGTTTCCACTTTAAACGCGCTTACTTCGTCTTGGACTTTCGACACCGCGACCTGCACCTCATTCTGCAATTTGTTCAGCGCGGCATTTATTCCTTTATTCTGCTCCACAACTTCCTCAAATTTACCTTCTATTTGCCTCTGCAAATTATTCTCCAACCTAACATTATCACTTCTTATTTCTTGCAAATTGTTCTGTAACCTCGCACTGTCACCTCTCATTTCCTGCATTACACGTAGCAACATGGAAAGGGTGGATTCGGGTACCTCTTGCACCTCCGGAACAATTTCACCTGCAGCTTCCTGGCTCATATCTGCACTTTGCGTGTTTATCGCAATATTCCCCTCCCCTTCTACTTCTACTTCCTGTCAACGTTGGCCCTCCTCGTCCTCATCGCGAGCGGAAATTGTCTCCGAATCCGACGTATCCCGTATGCTTATCATATTTCCACTACGCGTCTCCATTTTGAAATACAATATGCTATGGTTACAATGATCTTTGACCTGATTGCCTAGCCCACTTGCATAATATTATAGTGCCCTGGTACTCGTTCTACTCACGACCCGCGTTGCGGCGCCAAATATGTAACGGTACCTACGCCTACCTCCGAAAACCTTCTATATTGGCCCCCACGCTGGGCTGCCAAATATGTAATGGTACACGTTACCAATCCGTTCTGCTTTTCTTTCTCAAAACTAACTTACAAAAAATATGTAACGATCTTTACCTGTGCTCCTTTCATCTATATTTCTTACCAAAATGTCCACTATTATGCCTGACGTTGGGTTGCCAAAAATACATACATCTGAAATTTGCCCGTTGCCTAGCTGCTTTTCTGATATTTATTCATACAGATATAAATACTGGGCGTGAAGCTGTGGCGGACCTATACAGGATCCTGACGTAGTATTCGGGCACGTGGGCGTAGGTCCTCATCTAACTACACATACTTATAAGACCAATTGCATTGGTTTAATGTCGAACCAACGTTCGACATCGTTTATTTTATCTGGTTTTTTTTTGTTCTCCTTCCTCTGCTAGCGGCATAACAAATAACAAACAACACAAAATCGAAAAACAATACACAATACACTAAATACACAATAAACAATACCCTAGAAACACGAAATTCTCATTCACACTGAAGATTTACACTATAAGATTAAAACGAAATCATTCATACTTGAATGCGCATTCTATTTTTTGTTTTCACTAAAATCTATTTCTATTTGACAAAACTTGGCCTTGTACATTAGAAGCTACGAGTCTATTCTTTCTTCTTATCAATGCGCATTACCAATTTAAATAAAGTTAGTGCACTTTCCTTTCGTTGAGTTCAGCGACCTGCACCGCGCCGTTCTCATGCATCACCCTCGCCAAATATACGCAGCGTCCTTTCGTTTGTCCATTCGCAGCATCCTTCCATTTTTCACACACGTAATTCGGAAATATTCATTTTTAAATAATTAATGTCTCTTCGTTATAACTGTTTATTACTTACGAAACGAGTTTAATCACACGGCTGATGATGCGACTGTTTATATTCGCGAACAACGTTCTCTTTGAAAATTTTGCAATAATTTTCCGCGTTTCACCTTCTAAACTTTCTCCACTACAACTAAACGTTATAAAATTAACTTTGCTCGCGTGATTGGCACAACTTTCTAACAAAATTTTTAATTTCCGCGGAGCGTTTCAACATACGTCCTCCCTCAAGCTATTCTCCCCGCGTTCTTTTTCTCATTGTTGTCCCGAGACTTCCTCTTTTTTTTCTCGAACATTTCACGATCACTTCCGGGTCTTCTATATAATATTATATATTTT
>BLKR01003902.1:0-88833 GCA_011170035.1 Teleogryllus occipitalis
ATTCTGCTTTCCCCTTTCTAAGATTCAAAGGTTAACTTATCTAGTGTTGCTCCAAAATGGCACAGACTTTCTCGTACTCGTAAGTCCCTTAATACGTTTAGTCTGTGTTAGCTTTTGTATTTTTCCCTATCCTCTTCCCAGCTACTACCTATTGGCGTCTATATCACATTTTTACTTTCTCATGCGTACTTCGTGACAAGAGAAAATGTTGTAATCGTGGGCCGGCGAATTTTTGAGAGAAAAACTCATTGCCAGGTCCTGGTAACGAAAAAGTGGGTAAATCGTGTTTGTATTCGAGAATATACGAAAATACTTCCTCTGACACGTTGTGTAATCAGAAACAATGCTTATGGTTCCTTGATACAGAAAATCGATTGACGGCAAAGCGTCTGTCTGTCCGACCGTTCGTCCGTCTCTGGTCAACGCTAGTGCCTAAGCCGTAGTACCGATTTTTTTTCCAAAATTGGTATACTTTGATCGATTTAAAGGAACTCAAGGCCCCATGAATTTGAAACGGACACTTTTATTTTGGGAGTTCTTTAGGAAGAACCTCTATATTTTCAAAATTTTCTCAAAAAATGGCTCCAAAAATCTTGATGTAACTTTGACCTCGAACCGCGTGAAGAACGCTTAAGTGATTAGCGTAGGTCACATTTTCGTTGAAATATCTAATTTTTCGAAAAATAAAATATTCAAAAAGTTTTCGGTGCTTTCCTGTATCCACAATATTAAAGTTAGAGATTTTTTCTTCATGGAAAGGGTTCTTTAAAGGCAAATTTTGAAATAAGGTCATGTACTACAATTTATCAAAAATATGAATGTTTTTCGCAAATTTTGTGTAGAATTTAGACAGTTTTTACATATTTTAAGCATTTTTTTTCTAAAAAACCAGTTCCAATTTTTTCTTTAAATTTTCTTCTCGGCAGAAAAAAAGGAGTGTTAGTATCATTTCCAGCAAACTCTGAATTTTCGAAAATTGTTATATATTAACATTTCAAAACTACAAAATTGAAGGTAGAAATATTTTCCATAAACAGAATCTGTTCTAAAAATCAGCTCTTTAAAAGAGATAATTTAAAATTGTTTGAAAAATAAGAACTTTCTTCCGTAAATTGTGCTAAAAAATTAAGCACTTTACATGAAAACATTTTCTCAAAAACCGTCTCAAATATTTTCTTAACTTTTTTTCACAAATAGAACAGTAAAACCTTAAGAGAATGGCGCAAATGTAATTTTTGTAAAGTCTCATAATTTTGAAAAATTTCAAAGTTTAATTTTAAGTGGTGGCGATAACTTACTTTTCTCTGTTTCGTTTATTAATATAATTTTGGTATACTTGACAACCCTTGTAATTTGCTGGCTGGTTTCATGAACTCAGCATGCATGTATCCGGCTGTGATTTATCCATTCGACATTCATTTGTTAAATACCCAATGCAGCATTTTACGCATCTACGCGTGTCTTTACAGTAGTTTGACCGTATTTTTGGCACCGATGGCATTGAACTGGGGTTTTCTTTTTATATTATGGTTCAAATTTGATTCTTGCATTCAAAAGATCGTCAATTTTGTAAATTTCTTTGTTGTTTTTGTGTGGTTCTAACTCCATAATGTGGAGGTGGAAAAAAGGGTGGTTTAAAATATTCTAGGATACCCGATATCGCACTTTCTGTATGTTACGAACAAGAAGGCCCTGAGATTTACGTTCATCTTTGACTTCTTCTTTGTTCACAGACAGTGAATATAACGAAGTACTACACGGAATACTCTGTTTTATTTTGTTTGATATGTGTGGTATTCCATATCTTTTTCATCCAGTACTTTAGTTATTTTTCTGTAGTCTTCAGTACTGTGTATGGTTTTATTTTTACTTGGTCTCTATGCATTTGATTTGTGAATTCCTTTAAATACATGTGTTAGTTTAGAAATTCTATTAACTTCGGTATATTCATAACATTTGCACAAATATTGATAATATACTGATACTTGTCGCATTTTGCGTTTACTTTTCATAGCGTCAAGTTCAGGTAGCTATATTTTGTTCATTAAGTCCCAAATAATCCAAACAGTCATTTCAAATTCAATAAAACTCTACAATTCCGTTGCTAATAATATAATTTGAAATGATTTTCTACAAACGATTAAAAGGAGATATGAACATGCCCCTGGCCGAAGGAACTAAAGTAAATGACTGACTACAATAAAAAAATATTTCAAAGAGCATTATATTAAGCGTCCAATGCCCCCAAAAGGGCTTGGAGACGCGTTAGGAAGGCGCAACAAATTTAAAAAGAAACTTATTCATTCTAAGAATGGTTATTATTAGTTGAAATGGTAGTGTATGGTTTTTGCTTTCCAGAGACACGGGAGCATTTGAAGAACATAATAAATTAAAGAATTTGTGAATGTTATGACTATTATAGTGTAGCGGGTTCGTAGTTGAATCGACTGATTCTTTTATATGCTCGGAGAATTTGTGCGATCTCAGAAGATGACCTTCTTGGCATTTACGTATTTAGGGAACAATTGTACTCGTAAGAACTTAAGTTTCCATGCTTTTGACTCGATAAGCAATGACCTCAATCGACTTACATTCTGAAGGTAGTTTCAAATAGCATTGTGGTGACAGGGTCAGATGGAAAAAGAGTGTACGTTGCGTTTGCAAAACGACTTGAAGGGCAGATTTGTGAGGTAACTGCGAAAAGATTGACTCTCAAACAAATGAGACTTGTCATGACGAACTAATTTCTTATAAACAATTACATACTCGTATCTCGATAATGAAAGGAGATACCGCCGATCGGATTGTGGAATTTTGCATTTCGTTTAAAGACAGTTTAGAGAAAATAAAAAATTTGCAATATTTGCAAATTTATAAACAATGTTCAATTTTTGCAATTCTGAAGTCGGAAGAGTTCCCTGATGTCCCAGAACCGAAAACTACGAATTAACAATTTTGCAACAAATAAACATTTTATAAACAATTTCGAAACGTGTGCTGTACGGACCGGGAGGGTCCTCAATTTGTCTCCGAGTTGAATATTGCAAAATAACAATTTTGACAAGAGATGCTAAATCATTACTAAATACCTAGTTTAATTGTTGCAAAAATGTTAAATTTAGTAAAACCGGATACTTAAATACTATTTTTTCGCCAAAACTTCCCACCCCCAAACATTTTCCCGATCTTGGAGCCGCCTTCGCACATTTCATTTCTTCGACCCGGATTCGGAATATTCGTTCATATACTTAAGTTGTTTTGCATTAAAATTAATTCAATTGAATTTTCGCAAGTAAATCTAGATCATGTGAAAAATGTAATTAAACATTTTTCAAATCCACTAATTCTATTGCATGTGCTAAATATATTTATGTCGTAATGTATAATATTATCTTTATTGATGTATTTCATGTAGGCCATCGAATGGCTTGCACTATGACGTAATGTGATCATTCCCGCCCCTTGTGCCTTCTGCGCCAATACTCTCAACCCTTAGGATAAACACACCTATCATACGGAAAATTGATTCTAGATATGCTGATTGGGCGAAATCCGGCCTATCAGCTTCTCAGTCGTTGGCAGTTGGTTGAGATTGTTCTTTTGTAATAGTTAAATATGAAAGAAGCAGATGGCGTTGTTCTCCTTACAGTGCTGCCAGAATGTGCAGAAGTACTGGGACTTCAGAAATTGGCCATACCCATTTTACGTGACGACGGCGGTAAATACGAGTAAAAAACACTACATTCAATGTACTAGATGGTTCTTTTTTATCGCGTTTGGAAGCGAGAGGAGCGAAAGCCTTCGCCTCGCCCTTGAACCAGCATCCCCAAGCGCTGCAGAGGTCGTTAAGGAAGGCCGGCAACAGATCCACTGGAGGGGCGTGCGGAGAGAGGCGTGTTGATATGTCGCCAGAAGTAACAGTAGACGACCTCTGTGCTTTCAAGACAAACGACATGAAGTATCAGGTTTCTTCCGCTGGCTCACATGAAGGATTTGCGCGAATTGTTGAACAAGATACCCAACATATAGCCTCCTTCCCAAACATATTCATGTACACGTAAGCGAAATAGAGAAGATTTATTACACTGGTAAGAAATAATATCTGCGATACTTTCATGAATATACTTTTCCTTTTGAAATAAAGCAAGGAAAAAAAATATTCATGATTAAACATGACAGATTTGTTTCAACACATATTTAAGTTTCATCATCGCGGATTTATGAGAGATTCAAGATCCATTCACAGTCACAGGTTAATTCACATCAACATGAAAGATTTGTTTAAGTCCTCTTACCTAAATTTCTACTACCCTCCGAAAAACTAAAACAAAATGTGTTAATATGTACATTCCGCTCAAAGTCCCACAAATAGAATTTTTTCAAATTTGACATTTTGTCTCACCTTTATTGCACAATTCCAGATTACATTACGTTTCCATTTCACGATCCTGCTGGAAGAGAACCCACGAAGCCCCGAGTCAACGAAACTCTTGAAGCAGAACAGTCATAAAGAATATCTGTATCTTGCTCCAGCCCTGTGAAATTGATCACCACAAGAGCCGTCATCATGTCGTAAAGGAACACAGAAACGAAACATGTAAGGTCTAGTATAACTATACACATATCATCTTTAAAGAAATCAAGGGAAATTCAAACAGAGATATACAATGGACTGTAACGACAACGCCCCAACCACTTATTTAGTTACAAATCTTTCAAAACAAAATCTTAAGAATAACAATAAATGCCTTCTGGTTTGTCAGCAATAGGACACTGCACAATCATCTTGCAATGGAACTGATTACTTCCTTCATTACGAAACTAGCACATAATTTCTTCAATAATTTACATCATGTACAAGGAGCAGTCACTTACGAAATAGGAACTGATCAACCCCCACTCTCCTGCCTAAGAAGCAGACTTCCATTTCACATTTTCCTTCAATACCTCTCCAACATAAGGTAAGAACATTTCTTGCATTTACCTCTTCCTTCAGAATTCCTTTCTAAACTCTGTCATCGCTCTCCAACGAAATGTCCTCCCAATAACCTTGGTTGAAGGTATAACCTAATTAAATCACTATAAGGGAGGTGAGAAAAATTTACCCTCTTCACACTTTGCTGGTACTAAGTTACTCCGTCAATCAACTGAAGAGCCTCACGGGAACTGAATATTTTGTTGATATGTGCGCCATACTTCAGAATTAATCTTTAGTTTTATGGTTGATTTGTGTTCAATGGAGATATTCCGGACGAAAGACGAACTCACCAAAATGTTTCTGAGAAATATATTTTCTATAAAAAGAGGAGGGCAGGCGAACTTTATTCAATATTCAGGTGGGTTTCATAGCTTTTTAGCCTCACCACTTTATGTTGCAAAGAATGTCGCTAATCAAACTATACTCATACTCACCCTTTACTTCACCGCCCTTTCCAGTTTGTGTATTAACAGCCCTAAGCATTTGGAAAAATACTCTCAAATTTAGTTGTCAAAATGGCCAAAAACGACTTCTACATCTTTCTTCAGTTTTGAATAAAGGTAGTAAACTCTGGGTGCCAAATTTAGAACGTGGGACAGATAGACCTATTCCTTGAAGCCACAAATCTTCACACCATTCTTCCCTACGACACAGTGCGCCCAGATGCATTGTCGAAATGAAAATCACAATGTTTCACCCAAACCATCCAACTCAAGCTCCCCTCTCCAAAACGCTGTGAGATGACTCTTGCAAACTTATAGAAATTCAACAATGGAAGATAAGTCTATTTACAGCTCAGGTTTCTCTAGAGCTCCTAGATATAGAAAGTAGCGCATTCCTTTGCGCCGCCGATTCCGCCATTTTGTATCCTGTTGAACTTGACGGTATTGAAGGTTAGTTGAGAACCACCAGCCTACCAAAAACCAATGCCAATATAATCGAAACTCTCCATAATGCCTTTGTTTGTTATCATTTGTCTTTAACTCCTGAATGGCGCTTGGTGAAGTTTTCGAGTGACAAGATATTACATGGCGGCTGCTATTGAGGTTATGCTGCTCTCTGTATTTCGGACTCTAGTTTTCCTAGAGTCCCTAGATATACAGCGCTATCTTGGTCAGGCCGACAACTTACGGAAACCCCGTCATTCCTGGGTCATGAGCGTCATGGTCGTATTTGACAATGGTGGATTTCAATTAATGTCCGAATGTCGAATTCATCCTTACCAGTTGGAACTCCTCAATTGGGCTTTACTTTTAGGAATCCAAAGGTCCATGCCAATGCAGATGAGTAGCGCTTCCCCCTTCGGAAGCGACGCGACGCGGCCGCCGGAGGCTCCGCAGTGGAGCGAGCGGCGAGCGCGGGGTGGGGTGGGGCGGGGCAGGGAGCGACGGAGCGGGGCGGGACGAGGCGAGGCGAGCGAGAGGGGGGGGGGGCGGCCGGCGGCCGCCGGAAGCCGCCTCATGAATGGAGGCGATAAATTCATTGCGCCAAAGGCCGATGCGACAGCCAATGCGTCGCGCCGACGCGACGCGCGGGGACAATCCACAGCCGGCGCGCCGAGGGGGGCGGGGCGGGCTGGGCTGGACGAAGCGGGACGGAGCGGAGCGGGGCGGGGCCGGGCAGAGAGAGCAGGCCGATCACCCCTCGTCCATCAGACTTACGCGCTGGTCCCTCCGGTGGATTTTCCGAGATTTGGGGCATCAGGAAAGCAACTTCTGGTCGAGTGGGAGGAAGAAGGAGTCGGTTAAAGGTAATTGAGGTGTGCCTTCCTTTGTGCATCAGGCGTTCTTATCCCTGATGCACAAACAAAAGGCATACCTCGGTAAGATTTCGAAAGTTTAGACAATTTTGTGTTAATTTACTACCAACTACAATAGTTTTGGAAAATATTGTCCGTAAATCAACTTTGGAACCTTGGATCAAAACTTTAAAAAAGAGAAGTTAGCCGGGTGAGGTCGTAATTTTAAGAAGTATTACGATTTAACTTAGGTCATTGTTTCATACTTTCCGATTCATGTAGTCTCAATTTAACTATTTATGCAAATTAATTGATTAATGTATGGGAGATTTCCTGCAAAATATTCCTGCATGGAAGAGTAAGTGCAGTGCTTCATCGAAGAATGACACACGAGTGTGACTTGGAAAAAGCAATTCTAAGGAATCTTACTTAAGAATAAAGAAAACTTCACAACTACTACGGGCACAATGTGAAAACAGAACAATCAAAACGTCCTTGGAAAAGTTCAATAAAGTTTCCAAAAACATTTCTACATACTTGAGTCATCAATAGCATTGTGAACATTTCTCAACAAGTTGGAGCTCAATAATTCTAACAATAAGAAGCTCAACGTTTTCTACTCTTCCCTGAATATTTACAAAATTCGCACCTGGTGTATGTAATTTAAACTGACACACGCTGCTAATCTCAAAATCGATCTTCCTGGAACGTAACGAGACCTCACCAGTCATCACATCTAAAAAACCATCTGCAATACAGAGTTATCATGATTCTGGCAAACCTCTTGATCCTGACTAAGCAAATGATACTCATTAGTCGAAATAAGACTTTCGGTATCTTTTGAACGTTTGCCCAGGAAAGTTCCAGGAAGAAAGAGATGGCCTATCACCGGAGCAACAATTCGAAGCAGTTGTATATTCCAAGACCTATCAACAGAAAATCATGAGATTTTGACAGAACATTAATATATTTAATAAAATATAAGTGACTCCCTGTACATATCATAACAGCCATGATTGGATGTCAAGTTTTGTACTATTAAAATAACCTCCTTTCTATTGTAAACTTTGTACTATGCATATTTATAAATAATGTAAAATCAAATATGAATATGTAAAATACTGAAAAGTCACTAAGAACCTTAGGTTGATGCAAATAAACAAAAAAGACCTTCCGAAACGTCATTTTCTGTTGGATGTCGTAAATCACCGAGTCGCCTGCACGCCTCTGTCAGCCAGAGCTCCAATAGCCTGCGCCGTGGCGGCCCGCCCCGCCCGTTCACTCCCGCCCGGTTGAGGATGTGGGGCGCGCCCCGCGTTTGTATGCTAATGCCTTAATCTAATCGCTACCGGCGGGTTATGATAGTACCACCAGTAGTGACGGTGGTGGAATTGGGATGGTGCCTGCGATCATATAGGCGACGGCAAAGGCAATGGTGATTGCTGTAGTAATAGGAAGCGGCGGTGGTGGTGGTGGTGGTAGCGATTGCTTGGTGTTGGTAGTAAGGGTGATAGAGGGCTGTAGAAACGAAAAAGGTGAAGATGGTGACTATGGTGGTGACTATGGAAAAGGTGAAGATGGTAACTGTCTCGGTCGTTGAGGGGTATGCGCGGTGGTAGTAATGATTGTAGGGGGTGGCAGCGACGTAGTCGACAAAGAGTATGGAACAAACGATGGAAATAGGATATAGTGTTGAATGTGATGGCGGTAGTCGCGTTGGTGATGGCGGTAGTGGCGTTGGTGATGGCGGTAGTGGCGTTGGTGATGGCGGTAGTGGCGTTGGTGATGGTGGTAGTGGCGTTGGTGATGGCGGTAGTGGCGTTGGTGATGGCGGTAGTGGCGTTGGTGATGGCGGCGGTGATGGCGGCGGTGGTGATGGCGGCGGTGGCGGCGTTGGTGATGGCGGTGGCGGCGTTGGTGATGGCGGTGGCGGCGTTGGTGATGGCGGTGGCGGCGTTGGTGATGACGGTGGCGGCGTTGGTGATGACGGTGCTGGCGGTGGCGGAGGCGCTGGTGGTGGCGGTAGCGTAGGTTGTGGTGGTAGTGACGTTGGTGGTGGAGGAGGTGAAGTTAGCGGTGGTGGCGTCGGTGTCGATATTGCTGGTAACGGCGCCAACAAGAGTAACGAAGGTGATGGTGAAAGTGACGTATCGGGGGAACCGGGAGCGCCTGGGTGAGGGTGCGGAAAGGAAACGGGGCGGATGGCTAGCGTAAAGAGGTGGCCTGGCGCGGGGGCGGGCGCTCTGCGGGGCTCGCTTGTTTGCGCGGCAACGAAGCGACGCGCGTGGAGCTGGCTTTTCTCACGCTGAGGTCGACGGCGCAGAATAAACAGAAGCACGTCGCACTCGCTCACTGCGCAATCTGCAATTTCACGCTGCAACGTAAATGTCACGAACTACTCAGAGCAAGCGGAGGCTCCGAAAGTACTCTAATGATTATTCCATAGCCGAAATGAAAACAACCGAGGGAAAAATATACTAGGGGAAGAAACTCAAATATCACGGGTCAATGTAGCTTTGTGACTATCTGATGAGTTATTAGCGTCCTCGTTTTAATGTCGCACGAATATCACGGGGACCGGCAATAAATTAAACTGAAAATCACGTGGAGCATTTCATTACACTGAATTGCCTGCCTGCTCATGAGTGATTTACATATTGAAACGCAAATTGTTATACTACATGGTTAATCCGCCAACAAAGCATCTATAATGTACGTTTGTGTTAAATGGTTTTGCACACGCAAACAGCACTAAACGTACGTTATATGGCCTTCCCTTGCAACAAAAACTTTGAGCGTGATTAAATGTAAGTAAAGGAACAATTCATTAACGTAATCACGACACACAGCATGAAAAATTGTCGTTTCTTGATACATCTTTCTTCCATCGCCTCCACGCTTTCATGTTAGCAACACGCGACAAGTGTGTTAAGAAAACAGCCAATCCCGTCGCACACAAACATCCTGCGTTTACGAGAGGGGACGAAAGCAAGTGCATGCCGCACGATGGATTTAAAACTTCAACATGGAGGACAAAATTCTTATTTTCGACACTGACCAATTTCCTTCATTCACGCAAAAACAAAAGTGCTTTATTATATATTTTACATTTTCTGATATTTTTTGCCCAAGTACGTAAGTTGAAATAAACAGGTATAGCCTACTCATATTTAAGAGGCTGGGCTCCAATGCTCCATGCTCCCCAATTTTGGGCTCCACGTACCTCAGTAATTGTTAATGTTCTCAAAATGTCGTTTTTTTCTTGTTAAGAATGCATCTCTTCTAAATACATTTATTACTCTACTTACGGCAATTAATTTTTTTGGTCATGCTAGAAGCAACATACATAGAAGTTGTTTTATACGAAAATATTCCTATATGTTCTGTCATGAAATATTTACAAAATATACGAAGGAATATGTTAATGTGTCATATCTCCCGTCAAATATGGAACTTCAACGTGTATTGTTGTCTTGATTCAACATTTAGGTATTGTGGATAGAAAGGATCGCACGCGCCTGGAAAAAATTGGAAACAACCGATCACAGCAATCATGTCTAGAATTCCCATCAGGAGAGAGGTCTGCTTTGAAAATCCGACGAAAATAACCCATAACCTAGCAATCTACGAAGCTGTTGAAGCGATTACTTTATTTAATCGAAAGGAGGAATCGACATCATCGAGGGCGGAATCGAGTTCAAAAGAACTTACTATAAAGTTGCCTACTTTCTGTGAGAGGATTAAAAAAACATATTTTAACAAAAATCCATGTCATTTTGATATTTCGTTGCCATTTCTTCTAAACGAGATGATATAATGCAATTTCCCACGATATGGAGATCGTAATATCCAACACCACAAACAGAAGAAATTATATTTTTATTTCCAAAAGTAAATATACAATCTACTTCATACAAAACTATTCAGTAAATCTGCGAGAAGCAATTAGTATGAGAGTTTGGGTTGATAGTGAAGGTATTCCAGCGGTGCATTTCACCGAGTTCATGTGTCTATGAGCAAAATTCTTTTTTTTTCTTTCTAAGTTGCTTTTTGTTACAAAGTGTCGACTTTTGTCCTCTTTATTCCGAATGCGGAACACAGTGATCCGGGCTCGGAACGAGAGACGAAGCAACCGGCGCCCCACGCACAAGAAACACGAGGCCAGCCCTCCCGCACATTAAGCCGTAAAGCCCAAACGACTAGCATATTCCGGGCGAGAGTCCCGCACCGCACGCACGAACTCCACCACCCACCGCACCGCACCGCCCCGCCCCGCCCCGCCCCGCCCCGCCCCGCGTCACACACTGACCACGGGCCACAGGCGGCGCCTTGGAGGGCGCTCACTCACTGCGCGACGTGTCGAGAGGGCGCGAGCAGGGTTCCCTAAAGGGCTCCGACACGCCCCCGCCCTCCGGTAGGGCGCAGTCCCTTCAGTTCAGAGAATTTCCTTCTCTTTGCGTGAGGGTTACATAGGGTTCTCCACGAGCCTTACGCAATGTCCTTTCCCTACTTTTCCCTGACATCCCCCATAATAATAATAATAATAATAATAATAATAATAATAATAATAATAATAATAATAATAATAATAATAAAGCCGGCCCCGTGGCAGACTTGCGACGGCCGTCGTCTGTGCCAAGGAGGCCGCAGGTTTGAGTCCTGCTTAGACACGGTTGTATTTGTGATTGTCCTTTCACCCTTCCTTCACCTCTCACCATCCTCCACGGGGGGGGGAAGGTCACGATGGCGTAGGTTGTCGTGGTCTCGGGTGGAGTGTCGTGGACGACCACCCGCACTCTGAGTCTCCCGGCGCCGCTCTCGACGTTAGCTTGAAGGTGCAGGCAGTGAGAAGGCGATGTTAAGCTGGTAGTCGGATCCGCACGGCTACTCACCAGTTGGGCCTATGGCACGTCGAGCTTTGGGCAGGATCGGGCGAAGGATAACTCCGGATCCCACTCTGAAGTCCAACGGGAAACTAGATACCACCCGTCAGATTGCCCAGGTTCCGGCGTTACCCAAGTCGATAGCTGGCGGCAAGCAATGGGGAGACGGGGTGGGGGCTCCGAGCCGTCTGGATCTTAGTTCAGGTGGCCCCCAGTTGGGCTCTCGGCTTTGTCGTGCCAGTGGCCCGATATTCTGGGCAAAGAGGAGGGAACTTGTTCCCGGCGCATGTAAGTAGAGCATTGTCATTGGCTGACCGCGATGAGCCAAATATCAAATGACTCCAGCCGCGGAAGCCTACGAATCCACCTCAAGGAAATTGTTGTTTGCAATCGAACTAATTCCTTACTTTTTCATAAAATGTTTGGCTTTCACAAAACATATCATGTAGTGCACTATACTGCATGTGAAACTGGCAGTATACTTCCCTACACGAAGGTTCGCAGACTAGACGCCACAGAGTTTAATTTTTCTTAACCATTAGGTTACGTACAGTCAGACCGTAACACTGTAGAGAAAATCATACTGCAAACCAACTGGACATCGGTTAATCAGTTTTGTCTACACCTCACAGATGTCAGAAAATCTTACAAACATAAAACCTCAAAACGACAGCGGACTCCATATTCATGTGTCATCCCCTCCGCAAGTCAGGCTCACCAGGCAGCACGTGCAAGGGGAACGTCCCTGACGAGGGTGCGGTGGTAAGGGTGGAGAGGGAGGAAGGGGAGAAAGCACCCCCCGACAACCGCGCCCTCTGGAAGGCCGAGCACGGCGCACGATAAGGCCAAGGGCAATCACGTGGAACGAGCGAATTGCGTGGCCGCTATCGGAACGCACGGACGTAACGCACTGCGCACTACACGCCGCAGAGGATCGGGGGTGGAAAATATGGATAAGAGCGTGCGAGGTGGATGGGCAACATCTCGCCGGGCGGCACACGCTTCCCCAATAATCTTACACTCTAACAGCGTTTTCAGCTCGGCCTATCGGAGAGGGTGTAATCTAAACAACAATTCAACTTCTTATATTACAGTAAAATAAGAGATCATGATTGGCCTGAACTAAATTTTTATTAGTCCAAAAAAGATGGGATAAGAATCCTTCTCTACTCATTCTCTACATCAAAACTTGACGAAATAAAAATATTTCTTTAATCAGAAAAATATATCTGGATACAGTTACAGAAGTATTTGAAAGATTTGAAAAAGAACACCCTCTTTTCTTCTTTTTTTCAAAATGTTTTCTACTTCAAAGTGTCAAAGAATACTAAGTTGAAGTTTGGGTGAAGCTACTACGATACGGGCAAAAATGACAGATTACGATGAGCAAAAAAGCACTTTTACTCCTCCCAAAATGATAGTACAACAACACCTACGAACAACACGTGTACGACAACACGTAATGAACGTCAGAATTGGACATACGAAAAGGCGTACCGCGATCTGACGTAATGCTGATTTAAACAGCAGTGTCAAAGTAATAAAGTCAGGCGAGCGCAATGATATGAAAACGAAGATAAGTTGGCATTGGAACGAAATCAAAAAGCAGAACAGAACATAAAATAATGGTGAATACAACAAAAAGTAGATTAGAACTGTCAAACCTTCCATAAATTTCATTATGTACAACACTGCTCAATCAAACTGAGCCTCCTTACTGAGGAATGTCCATTTTCACTCTCACTTCCCACCAGTTAACTTCACCCCGACCAATCCTTCAAGACCCCTAAGAAACGTTCCAACCGTGCCCGCACATAAATTGCTGACATAACAGCACCTTTGTACTGCAGTTGACCGCTCCATTGCCTGCTTTCAAAAGCAGAGATTCAGGACCTATCTCACTCTTATGCTCAGACGGCAAAGCATTTGCCCGAGGGCGGGAAAGCAGTTGAAAAGAAAGCGTTCTCCCGAGCAAGAAGCAAAGGCACCCGCACATTCCCGCTCTATTGAACGACGCTGCACATTAACAAGTATTATTGACGGTAGTTCTTGACCCTTGGTTAAATGATGCCGCACTTCCTTAGGTTAGGTCAGAAAAACTGATTGGAACATTGGATTTCCAGGCCTAAATACAAGAATTCACTAGGTAAAAAAGTATTATATTTTAGACGTTAAGAACACGTTTAGAAGTTAAGACGTAAATATTATTCGAAAACAAAATGTAAAAAATGCTAAAAGTGTGTTCCAAGCTACGCAATTTTCATACACAGAACGACGATGCCCCCTTCTGTTAAACAATGAACTGTTGCACAATTAGGTCACGAGTAAATACCACCTATAAACTCTAACAAGAGTTATTTCCTTTAGAACGACGTTAGGTAAAAGAAGTCCAATATGCTTCAGTTTTTTTTAATGTCCAACGAACGCAAGAGGTCTTATAAACGATAAATTGTATTTTTACAAGAATATTGAATACATTTATCATTTTATAATCGATCAGGAAGGACAATTAACATCGATTCTATTACGAATATGGCACAGAAAAAAATCTTTAACACCCGAATTTTTATTTCCTTTATTTCCTCTTCTGGTACGATAAAATTTCCATGTAATTTTTGTTTCGGATTTGGAGATAAAAATGACCTGCAACGTTTACACTATTTACTGCCAACAAAATGCGTACAATACACGCACTACTATGTGAAATTTGATTTTCTTTGACCAAAAGGAAGAAACGCCAGTTTCGCAAAGTTGAATGCAGCGAAGCATCACGATCCTGTGCGTTATAATTTATTGTTGTGATGAAGTTGTTCCTTGACATGCAATTTTAGAACCGGCAGTGAGCAGTGACACCATGACAACTGTTATTAAGTTGAACATTAACACTAACCTATCTACCAACTCAACTAGGAACATTTTTGGTGACAAGTATTGAGCGGTTGCAGGATAGACAAACTGTACGAATGGTTTACTAAACCAATTAGTAATGCTTTTTTATCTCATTAAAAAAGCGTACAATCTGGTTTATCACGTTTTCATACAAGCGAAGTCGAGTAAAATTGTCCGGCCTTTTAAAACAGGCTTTACAAAAAAAAAGGAACTTCCATTTCATTCCCCAAATTCTTGCCGAATTTCTCAGGTGGCTGGAGCCTA
The DNA here is from genome assembly GCA_011170035.1 of Teleogryllus occipitalis. Taxonomy (NCBI): domain Eukaryota; kingdom Metazoa; phylum Arthropoda; class Insecta; order Orthoptera; family Gryllidae; genus Teleogryllus; species Teleogryllus occipitalis. Next base: position 14,753 of record BLKR01003902.1, read on the forward strand.
CGCACGGGTCGTCCACCGCCGCGAGGGGGCGGGGCAGGGTGGGCGGGGCGGGGCGGGAGGCGTGCCCCACCGCCGGCGCGCGGGCTTACCCGGCCAGGTAAAAGCGGAAGCTCGCAACGGCGCGGCGGCGGGACGGCAGCAGCGGCGAGCCGCAAGGGAACAGGTTTCCCTTGTTGGAGCTTCACCTGCAGCGCACTCCGCCGCCGCCGCCGCCGCCGCCGCCGCCGCCGCCGCCGCCTCGTCCGCTCCGCTAGCGTGCGCGCGAACAAAGCGCGATGGACGGAGACGACCCCGCAGGATATGCTTCGCCACGAAGGAGTTCAGATGACGCACGAACGCCGTGCGTTAATTTGTTCACGGGACGCTCGGAAGCTGAATCAAGTGGACTGACAGCACAGATGAATAAATCTTTCAAATTCAATCACGGCCAGCAAATAAGTAGTAAGCCCAATGGCGTACGTCAGCGAATCCCGAGAAACTCAACAAGAATATTTTAAGTGGTTTAAAATAGTAGTCCCACAGACCAGAAATCGAACCCGAGCTTTCAGGTTTATGAGTTACTGAGACGACCAAAGCTTCGAACTGTTTCTTAGCCCTGATTTATTTTTTGCCAGCTATATGGTATGACACCAAGACAGATGGGTGCAGAAGACCACCATGTGGGATCCATACATCGGAAGCAGAAGCCGAGGAAGACCAGGAACCTGATGGACAAGACTATTTCAATAGACTAGTGGGGCCACAATGGTTGTGTAGAACAATTTGGAAGGATTATGAAAGACACCTGATAGGAAGTGCAGATGTTCAGTGCTAATTCATACTTACGTGGAATAGCTCACCACGTGAGTTTTAAAAGAGATTCCCCTCTTGCAGGAGGCCTTTCCCCTTAATGGGACACACTACGCTCATTCATTCATTCATTCATTCATTCATTCATAAGGTATGAGACACGGGGATAACAATCCTATAAGAACATTACATCATTAAACGGTGTGTACAGCAAGAATGGAAAATCTCACACAGGAAGGATTTAACGATCGGGATCAGGGTAACATCCGTTACCATTAGTCCTGTCTTTAATTGACATCGCACGTTGTTCATTCATACTACTCATCCAACCAAAGTAACATGATTATTGCTTGTTTGGCTGGTTCAATACGCTCGCTCCACCTATTCACCGCAGCACACATTACAATATAAAATAAACACACCGTCAGCAAATTATTCAACCAGAGGTAATATACTATCCTCGACGTCGCCTTTTTCAATATAAGGATTAACAAACGCTCCTCTTCAATGAAGACGAAAGTTTTATTAACGAAATCATGAAACAAACATTTCTACTATGGCGCCCATTTTGTCTCAAAAATGTAACCGTAATTATCGTAACAAATGCAGTCAAAGCACACAAGCGTCGTTTGCAATCCATCGACCCTTTGGTATCTCTGCGAGACACGTGCGTGCATTTAGTAGAGCCAGTTGCTGCTGCTGCCTCCCGTTCGTAAGCAGAGCACAGTGAGGGCAGAGAATACTCATGGGGCGGAATCGCAACGTCACCCGACCAACTGAACTAATTTCCCAACTGAACTCTCCCCCAAAAATATGAACTCGTTTTCTGAACACAATACCTGCCCGCAAGATGGAGAACCTCTTAATGACCTATTGATTCGTAAAACTAGAAATCAATGGAAATATAGATACGTCAGTTTGAAAATGAGCCCTTCAATTGCGATCCGGCTGCAGCTAGTAGTGTAAAAATGGCGAATGTAGTGAAACCACATTTTCGGTTTTCTTCTCAATTCATCATCTACATTCGAACTACTGAACTTCATTGTTTGGAAAACTGGCTTTGTATTACCAGGACTTCGGGGCCGCATTCCGGGTTCGCATTCCGCAAGATTCTTATAGAAGGAAAGGCAGATCAACAGGGTTCGGGATCTATATTTACGAATGTTTCACTTGCTTGTTGCAAAAGCACAAGGTCGTCATCGTTTGTCCTAAACGTCTTTAGGTCTCTCCAAGTAAGGTTTGAAGAGGGGGGGGGGGAATAGAGAATGTGTGAAAACCTGCAAGAATTTGGTTGTGTGGGTGAAACTAATTCCATTTTCCAGCCCAGTTACTCAAGTCTTACGAATGTCCATGGACGTTTTAAAATTTTATTTGCAGGTGCCTAAATTCATGGAATTTACCACATATAGTATTAAAAGTTATGGTTAAACAACCAATATACAGACGAATATCAAACTTCTTTATCACATCAAAGAATCATAGAATGTTTTCGAGCATATAGCAGTGTTCTAGAAATCTCTAGAAACAGGTCAGGTCAATAATTTCAGAATCAGACTCATAAAGCAGCATCTGCATGCACTTCACAAACGATCCAACTGAATATAAAACGAAAAAACTCAGAATAGAGTACAATGAACTACCTAATGACCGAAAAAAAAAAACAACAACAAAAAAACAGGCAAGATGGTCGCTTTGGGACAACGTTAATAGTCATCAACATTAATAACTTGTTGGGACAACGTTAATAGGCATCAGCGCTAGTCACGCAACTTTGAAATACATTGTTCAGTTTGAATCGGGAAAATTTTGCTCACTGCAGGGACAATGGCAAGCGTGTTGATGTCCGAGTGTGTGGAGACTGCGGGGACGGCGGCGGGGACGACGGCAGCGGGGACGACGGCAGCGGGGACGACGGCGGCGGGGACGACGGCGGCGGGGACGACGGCGGCGGGGACGACGGCGGCGGGGACGACGGCGGCGGGGACGACGGCGGCGGGGACGACGGCGGCGGGGACGACGGCGGCGGGGACGGGGCAGATGTGCCGGTCGTCGCCCGCGTCACATCACCGCCCCGCCCCGCACCGCCTGCCAACGGACAAGCAGGTCGCGCTCGCTCGCGCCGCCGCTTTTTCCACTTCCGTTCAGATGCGCCACGTGCGCTGGACAAGTCGACGAACGGAACGCGCGAGGCTGGGTACGCGGGGAAGAACACTCGGCGAACGATTGGCGATTGTCAGACGGATAAGAAATTAATCGGTGCAGAAAATACACAAGACACAGACGATTGCTTCAGAATCAATGGTTTAGTGCATACAAAATTCCATTACACTAATGATGTACTACTGTGTTGGCTAATTACTGTATAAACACATGCAGGTACACTGCAAAAAATCTTCTACAAATTACAACAAAGAAAGTTATCATACAAAATGAAGCAATAGTTCTAAAGTATAAAGTGCAAACATACTGACATGACTGGCGGATTCGGGAGGGGGGTACGTTTCCTTCATGTTACTCAACAATAACACACATATTTTAAAAAGAAAAGGTGCACGGCATCATTTAAAGATCAACAACTGAATGAAGTTTTGCAGAAAACATCGAAGCCACAGGAATCAATATAGTTGAAAAATGGTTTGGAAAGTTGGGGCTTATCTTAAATTTCCGATCAGCAAGGAAGCAAGTCGAAAATTAGACTTGTGAGACGTGGCTCAAGAAAAGGTAAAAAATATCTACATATTCACTTTATGAAGAATACAAAACTCTCATGCTGTTCAGTCATTAGTCTTGAAGACTGATAAATATTATATTTGTTAGAGGGAGTAAAAGTATTGGGATAATCGAAACAATATGACCTCAAATTTCCAATCGTAAAATCTGATTAAGGCTTTTTTGAGCTGTACATGTCGGCATTAAGGCATATTAGCACTATTTGAAAGATGGTTAAGATTGATGCAGGTGAAGAGGAGATGCAAGCAATTTTGTATCCGAAAGATGGGATGTATAGATTGTGTGTGTGTATATGTGTGTATGTATGGATGGATGGTTTTATTAAACATGAGCGAATATCTTAGATGTATGTATGTATGTATGTATGTATGTATGTATGTATGTATGTATGTATGTATGAATGAATGAATGAATGAATGAATGAATAAATGAATGCATGAATGCATTGAACACGAGCGGCAAAAAATAAAAATTACTCAAAAAATGCTAATCTAACTTTTAATAATATGTATATCACTGGATTCGTCTTATTACGCGCGTCATGATTGATTACACTTTAGGCTTAATATACTAAAACTAAGTAGCCTGAATCTCTCGTAAAATATAAGTAATAAAAAATAAATATATTGCGGTATTCGGCATACATTTTCCTTTCCGTACTCGGCAAAATATATTTACGTCTTTGTTTATGTTATAATTGTGTAATTATTTAAACACTACGAATATCTGATAGCATCATTTGTTTATTCAAGACAAACAAAATAATAAATATGTTTATAGTTTAACAAAATCTAAGATGTCCTCCTCCCAAAACGATTGGCTGGATCCGCCCCTGAAGACATGTGTATACAAAGTGTACATCGAGAACCTAATTCGCCTATTTCATCTTTATTTTTTCCGGCGATTTCCTTGTCGGTTCAGTACGGTGTATTTTCATGATCGAAGCTGATTTACTCATAAATGTAGGTTTCTATTGTTCCCAAATCTGGTATGACCAGCGAAAAACTACAAGGAAAAAAAGAACGTATTTGAAAAAGCTCGCACGAACAAGTTCCGAAGCACATCGCGTTCTAAATAAAACACACGCCATTTCGAAGTACTGTACGCACGTGCAAGCTTTGTCTACGAAACAAACAAAAGTTGATTGCGTGGGGTGTACTCCACGATCATGCAGAGGCGTTGACTTGAGCGCAGCGTAAGTGGTGGCCGATGGCAGCACGAAAGGTACGCTGATCGGAAAACAAGGCAGTCGGACGATAATAAGGAAAAGCAGAAACTCGCGCAGGGCGGTAAACAAGCGGGCCGATGAACAATCTGACTGGCGTGTGCTCCGCTCTGTGACAGGTGGAAGACAAAGCGATCCGGTTCCCTGCCACCGCACAAGCTCGATCAGCGAGTGGCGGAACCGGCACAAAGGTCAAGTTCTCAGTCCCTCTCCAGCCGTACAACACATCGGAACACCTGCCCTGTGTTACATGCCATGCACATTGCATTGTGGAAGCTATTGGTACAGCACTCTGCTAACACGTCAACTCTATTTATTCATGATTGGTTCGTATTCATGAAACCAAGAAGTACTGTTCCAGGAAGCTGCAAATTTACCAAGAGAAGCCTGCTAAACCCGGCAAACATAATTTTGATAAGTAATATGAGGGTTCTTATTTTCGAAAACGAAAGAGATTACGAATAAAGAAGATGTGAATCTTCAAAACAAATTATGAAATTTAACAGTGAATGAGAGAATACAGAAAATATTGGGATTTGTTTATTCTGTATTCTACTTAGGGGAAAATGACAAAAACCGATGGTGAAGTATTCTACAGTTCGAACTCTACAATTCGTTATTTCACGAACTTCGACAACCAGTGAGCGATGAAATGCAATTGTGGTTTCTATTACTCTTAGCACATCTTTTCCGAACCTCATCAACAAACACATCGTTACTCCCCACCCACAGAGTAAACAACCACCCGGATGCTGCGGCGCGAACCGTGTGCAGCGTTCTGGGTCTCCAGAGGACGATCCAGCTGCATTCGCCGCCCGACGTCTTCCCGCAGGAAGTGGTCGTCCGCCTGCACCGCCTCTCCGCGGCAGCGCTCCGCGTCGCGGCGCCACCAGCCGGGGCTTCCACGCAGCTGGTGCCGGGGACGGCGGTGCCGGGGACGGCGGTGCCGGGGACGGCGGTGCCGGGGACGGCGGTGCCGGGGACGGCGGTGCCGGGGACGGCGGTGCCGGGGACGGCGGTGCCGGGGACGGCGGTGCCGGGGACGGCGGTGCCGGGGACGGCGGTGCCGGGGACGGCGGTGCCGGGGACGGCGGTGCCGGGGACGGAGGTGCCGGGGACGGCGGTGCCGGGGACGGAGGTGCCGGGGACGGCGGTGCCGGGGACGGCGGTGCCGGGGACGGCGGTGCCGGGGACGGCGGTACCAGGGACGGTACTGGCGGGGACGGTGGTGCCAGGGATGGTAGTGGCGGGGACGGTAGTGCCAGGGGCGGCGGTGCCGGGAGCGGCGGCGGCGGCGGCTGGGGCGACGACTGGGGCGGAGGCGAAGGCGGGTGCAACGCTGGGGGCGGGGGCGGGGACAGTGGCGGCCGAAGCGAGCGGAGGCGGGCGGGTGGTGGTGCTGCCGGCTCAGCCCTTCGTAGGGCTTCGCTGGGCGCGCGACCGCCTGCGCGCGCTCTGGCGGGAGCGCGACGTCCTGGAGGCTGCCGTCCTCCTCCCTCCGCGCGCCGCCGCGTTGCTCTACGACCCCTTCAGCGACGGCTTCTCCGTGGCGCCTCCCGGATGGCGCGGCGCGGAGTTCCACGAGTATTTCTTCCGGCTGACGCAGGACCTGCGCGGGTACCCTGTGCGGGTGGCCGAGTATTCCATCAAGCCCTACGGCCTGCCCGACGGCTACTGGAGCGGCAGTCTGTGCTACAGGGGGTCCGACCTGTGCACCAGGGACGTGGTGCTGGCGCGGCTCAACGCCTCCAATGTGTCGGTGCAGCCTCGAAGCAGCGGCGCAGGGCAAACGCTTTCCAATGGTTTGTAACTGTGCTGATTCCAAAAGGGCTAAATAGTCGGTGTTTGTCGTGGGAGATTATTGTCGAGTGCCAGCGTTTCGGACACTTTCATTTGGCCTTTTCCAAGGCTTTTGAGCCTCTAACCGTGACAAGAAAGACAGAGATTTTAGCTCTAAAAATATAACTGGCAAGAGAAAAGAAATGTCTCGGATTGCCAATACCTATGTCTGTAAACTACTAGTTCACATCATCTCGCATTGGAGACTTCAATCAAGATTATGAATTTACCGTTTTAATATACATCTTTTCTCCGAAACATTGCGTAGGTAAAAAACCAAATTTCAAAAATTCAATTGTTGATAAAAAATTCCATAATCATAATTATGTTTAATGGGGTGATATTAGCAGTGCTTATGAGAGTTACCATTATGTTTCTTACAAAATAAAAATTAAATATCGCAACCTTCAATTGATATCCTCGAACATATACTCTTTTCCTTTATGTGTGAAAACCTCATCCCGACAGAACATTGGGGAGGGCTTGTCCCGCTGTCGCCAGGCTCGGTGTCGGGCGTGTCGGGCGAGGTGTGGTCGGGGCGCGCGGACGTGGCGTTCTGCGTGCGCGGGATGCGGCGCCGCAAGCTGCGCCTCCTGGACTACTCGCGCGCCGTGGAGCAGGGGGCCGTGCTGGGCGTGGTGCGGCGCGCGCCGCCGCTGCCGCGCGTCGCGCAGCTGCTGCTCACGCTGCGCCCCGCCGTCTGGGCCGCCGTGCTCCTCGCGCACGCCGCCCACGCCGTCGCACGCGCCGCATCACGCAGCGCCAACAGTAATCGTCACGCGTGCTTTCACAGCGATTCTTAATTATAGGTCCTTCATTGATGTGATGCCTAAAGTCCTCCGTATACCGTATACCCCGTGTTACTTCCGTAATTGTAGTGCATGTTTTTCCTCGGAAGGTGACGGTGATCTTCGCCCGCTGGATGGTGAGATCTGGCGCCGACCTAGCGGGGTTTTCCCCCAACCAGATATCTCCCACCAGCTGGGCCCCGCCCCAGTTAGGACAAGCCCTAAGCTCCCGACCGGTCTTCCAGCATGTGTGATAGAGTAGTGCACATAAGTGTACGTGTGTGTAAATAAGGGATGAGTATAGGACAAGGAAGAGGAAGGAAAGATTTCGCGCGGTCCTTGGTCCGTTTGTTTGGGTATTGCTCCAGCATTCGCCTGCAATTGATTTGAGAAATCACAGAAAACTAGATCAGAGCAGCCGGCCGCTTGAATTCTCCCACAGACACAGGCTGAATGCGACCTAGCTGGTGTTCGAAATCCTGCCACCATCGGGACTTGAAACCTACAACCTCCCGGTTAGAAGCAGTGCAGTATCATCAATTGATGCCCTGAGCCATATAAACAGATCTTGATTACAGAAGGAAATCATTATCATCCCCGTAATTTTAACGTCAGCGTAACCTTTCAGCCCTCCCAACAGTTAAAACTACTGCGTCTTTACATCCAAGGGTATCTTAATCGTCGACTCCACTTCGTCACTCCGCTGTGACTTGTATGCCCATTGCGGCCGAGAACTGTCTCTTCTCGTCGTGACTCTTAAGCACTTGGCGGCATTTGCGCCCTTTTACTTACTACTAGGGACATTTGGTGGCGCTCACAAGGAGTCCAGCGATCCATTACGAAGCAACTCCCCTGGCACGCAGTACGTCCCACTCACGCCACGTTCGCACAACATTCAGGCAGGGAGAGGTATCATAGGTGCTACATGGTGCTTTTGTTGGGTGCCACCATACCATAACACTGAAGCAAACAACGCCATGCCATAACACTGAAGCCCCAGATGGGATTCGAGTTCGCGTCCGACGCCGCCACCCCTATGCCGTGGGACCCAGCTACTAGGAAGTCAGTTTGTTTTTCGTTGTTTGTATTCCACCAAAGAGTATTGATCCTGTAGAAACATTTAACATACGTGTTTATCAAAAGCATACATAGTTTTTGATTCGACTCATCAGACAAGAAGTGTTCACAGGCTCACAACATTACATTGGCGATTACTTTGACGGTACGATTATTTGAATTCATCTTCCTAGCGTACTCATTTCGGTATTGTCATAAGCCAAGAACACTGGGAGTAATTTTTAATGATAAAATCAGCATTTAGTGGCAGGAATACGGCATAGTTTTCAGACTCGGAAGTCAAAGAATACGCGTTGTTAGGACAATGGATCAACGATATTCGATGTTTGGTGTCGTAACGTTGTGTAAATGGACACGGCCCCGAACACATAGAACGTCCAGGAATGGTGATTTTGTATAGAATTACACGTCCACATGCAACAGGTAAGAAGTGAATGTTGTGTGTCGAACACATGATAAATTGGTAGTAAATTTAATACTTTACTTTTAATATAATAAAAGAGAAGAATAAAAATTTCACAAATAGCTAGCCCAACGCGGAGATTGATAAGAGCGTAAATTTATCCCAGTATCTTTTCCCCTTTTACCTGTGAATATTCATGCACAATTTTTGAAATTTCTATTAGGATTGAAACCCGGATAATTCCACATTTAAATTCAAATGGTCTTTTCACAACACGGCTTTGTTCCTTCTGAGCTGCTCTGTACAGCGCTCTGATGCACACACGCAAGTACAACCAGCAACATCATTGACTTCCTAAACAGGAGCAGCGTAATTTTTGTTGTTTACAGAGCATAACTACCGTAAACAAGAATACGCGTTGCATCTCATTAACGGTTTTAAGGAAAGATATCTCCCAACACGTTTTTCACTAAACATAATACATATTTTCTGTTAGTAAACGAATTCATAATGGTTTCTAAAGCCATTTCCTCGTACGATGCATAATCATAAGTAGTTCTACACACTTAACCGGTAATCACCAAAACCAAAATAAAAAAGCTGGAACGGATCATACTGTTGATCACTTGCTCGTAGCATTTCCATGGTTTTGTTTGAATTGCAAAACGGGACTCTTTTTTCCTTCACACCAGAAACATAGATAAGCAATAACAATACTTTAAACACGGGAGTTGATTCTGTACAAAACTAGTCTTCTTGCATTTTATTTTGTCACATACTATTAACAAAAAATGTGGATTTTCAGATGAAATTAATATCATTTCGATTAGTATTTTACTTTTATTAATTTTTTTAAGAATTTTAGCTGAAACGAAATCATCAATTATCGATCGTGAAAATTGACAAGTCTACACATTCCTACATCAGAATTAAGAAAATAATTTCTTCTTTCGCAAAAATTCAAACTCGTTCTCTGTTTCCTGGTATTTATTCGAATTTTATTTCCTACGCATTTTCTTGTCTGTTCAAGCAGCCAGCGCTGCACGCTGGCGGAGGCTGGCACAGGCAACATTCACCACCTGGCGGGTGCTACTCCAGCAACCGGTGACCGATCCTCCGTCTTCCGCCTCGCCGCAGCGGGCGCTGTCCGCCCTGTGGCTGCTCTTCTCCTTGGTGGTCGCCACGGCGTTCACCGCCGCCTTCACCGGCCGCCTGGTGATCCGCGACCGGCTCCCTGACGTGAACACCATCCAGGACTTCGTCGACGCCGGGCTGACCTTGCTGGTCATCGGCTCCACGCCACCTGGCGACTACTCGCCGCAGCTCAGAGGCAGGATTCGGCATCCTCGCGAGGACCGGCGCATCCTGGAGGAGATGCTGACGACGCCCGAGACCGGGATGGCGGCGTTCGCGTTGAAGGCGCGATGGACGGCCAGGAGCGCCAACCTGACGGTGTGTGGCGAGCCACTTCTCCATCTCATGAAGGAGAGCGTCTTGACGTTCATGGGAGCGTACGAGATGAGGAAAGGCTGGCCGCTAAGGAGGGCGTTGGACAGGAAGTTGCTCCAGTTGCAGGAATCGGGGTTGTACGCTCGGTGGCAACAGTTGGCGGAGTTTCGAGCGATGTTGTCGGGGACGTTGGTGCAACCGAGCTGCGGAGGAGAGGCTCAAGTGCTTTCCGTAGACCACCTGCAAGCGGCCTTCCACTTGCTCCCGTTGGGATTCGGGGCTTCGCTGATTGCCTTCGTTGGCGAGATCATAGCAACTAAATTGCGGAAGAATGCTCGGACTGGGTCAGACACGACAAAGAGAAACAGTGTATGAATTAAAGTGATGGAAACAGTAAAGGCGGCGATTGCAATAAATCAGATAGAAATACAACTTGAAAAACAACCTACACATCTTCTCAGGAAATGCTGACAATCTTTCACAAAACATATTTCACCAAATTCTATTATGAGAGGTATGTTGCAATGCGAAATACGTGTTATGGTATGTTACATTCATTCAAGAAGGTGTTCATAATTTTATGATGTATTTACAGCAATATAAAACTCCAAGGCAATCTCATTTTTTAACATAACAAGGCTACAATAAGCTTTCCGAATGACAGCCACATTGTTGAAATAAATATCTAGTTCTTTGCTTTATCTTGCATGTTCCCTTCTAATCAATTGTTTTTCAGACAAGCAATTAGTTTTCTCTGCTTTAAACTGGAAAACGAAATCAAATACATGTAGCGTGTAGCGCCTGTTATTCTATGCATCTAGTATATTTCACGTTCCACAACCCAGCTCCACGTGCGATAAGAATATCAACGGAAAACCAACTTCCTTTCCGCTACGCAAATGCTCCACTTCTCCACACTTCATTTCTCGAAAGTAGCTCAATTATCGTAAAAAGCAGAGAAGCAAAATTTCCTGACACGCCACGAAAGGTACTAACACTACGTTTGAATTAAAGCTCATAATTTTCAATATGGAACGAAAAAGAAAAACAAACATATGTCGAAAAAACATTTAATACTTTCAAAGAATGTAACGAATACATTTTTTTAAACGTACTTCCAATGGTCAAAGACAAGCGCTGCTAACGAGACTGGCGTATCCAACAGGTCCATTAATTACGAGTTCATTTTGAATTTCCATTTTAATTCATTACAAACATTGGCATTAAACAGATCAAATTGTGTACGTAAATAGACGGTAAAGAATATTTAATAATGAATGACAATGAATTTCAAAACAGTGTCTTTAATGTTTATTAGAAGTAATGTAATGCACTGAAACAGCAACAAGAAAACCAAAATTTAATTTTTTTTAATAATCTCAATATCCTTATTTCAAATTTCAAACCGAAACATTCCGTTAATTTCGCGCAGGCTTCCTGCTCCGATTTGCGATACTCTTCAAGAGTGCTAGATCTGGAGTCCTCCAGAAGTCGTGGGTCTCCGGGCCATTAGTTCTGCAGACATTCCCAATGGGTGGGAGAAATTCCCGTGGGTCTGGCGAAGCGTCGGTCGGCACGAATGACACTGGCGCGGGACATGCCCGGGGCCGGCGAAGGCGGCAGAAGCGGAGAAGGGCGTGGCATGTCGGGCCGTGGGCAAGCTCGTGTGGGATAGGGTGAATTGCGACCAGTTGGCGTAATGGGCTGAGCAGAGCAAGAGTTGGATGGGACGGAAGGGAAAGACGAGATGAGATCGATGGGAGGGTGGGGCCAGGAGGGGCACGACGAAGCAGGACTGATCGAGACGGAGAGGGATAGAGCGGTGAATGATAAGACGAGCGGGAAGGAGTGAGGAACAGCAGAGCGGAGCTGAGGAAAGCGAGGCGGAGGAGGACCACACAAAACCAGATAAGAAGGGCGAAAGGCAGAGAATGAGGGGGCGGGGCGCGGCGGCACGGTGCGAGCAGGAATGGCGCGGGACACGCCATGGCGGAGAGGAGCGGGGAGGGTCTGGGGCGGCACGGTGATGTTGCGGAGTTTACAGCCGCGTCCGCTGAACCCGAGAGCCGCTGATGTCGCCTCCGGGGTTCCGGCAGTCCCCACCGCCGATCTATATCGAGCCGCAGCTGGCGCACCCCGCCACGCACCCCCCTCCCCACCAGTCCCGCCCAGCCACGTTGCTGAAGCGAGATGATGGAGAGCACGAGATAAAATACATCGCACAGGGGAAAACTGTATGGAGAATACTTAAGAAACGATACTGAAGCAAAGCAAATGGGGAGAAAAGACGGAACTAAGACAATAGGTGTCGTGAAGGATCAAAGGTAAAAAGTGGTGTGAAGAGGAAAATGGGACGACGGATACTCAATAATGGAACGTGAAGACAAGTCCACTCGCAACAGTAGAGCAATGAACAGAAACCAAAACAATGAAACAGACTATGCGAGAGGAGCGGAGACAGAGGGTAAAATCATCAGTTGACGAAGGTATGGGACGCATGTAAAGCGAAAAATAAGACGAAGCTTGCTTTCAGAAAGTGGCAACGTGCAAGAGCAACGCGCAGGTGAGCGAGGCGGCGACGATAAAAGCAACGCGCAGGTGGGGCGCGCTACTCCCATCGGTGCAATGGAGAGAGAGAGAGAGAGAGAGAGAGAGAGAGAGAGAGAGAGTGGGAGGGTAGGGTAAGAGAGGGGGGAAAGGGAGGGGGAGCGGACGCGTTGTCACCCGCAGCCCCAGACGGCGTTCTCTAACTCGGCGGTCGCGGTCGCGGCCACGCCCACGCTGGTGCCAAGTCCCGTGCGACGGAACCTCACTCACTCACTCACTCACTCTAGCTCTTCATTCGTTAGGGCAAACATTTTAAGAAAATTAAATTTATAAAAGATGAAATTAAAAACGAATATTGATATGTGTTTATAGCAAATATTTTATTTTTATTATGTTCATAAATGAATGAAATCTAGAAATTTCTTGTACAATTGATTACCTACCACTCGAAAGTTACAATGGGATAAATGATGGTTTTGGAAGGACGAAAAAAATGTTAAAGACTTGCAAATGTGACCAAGTGTTTTGCTTCACGCGAAAACTTATATTACTAGAATACAAATGTTTCGAAAATATAACATGTTGTGTCACAACTAAAATATTGTTCCAAAAGCAATATCTCAGATTCAAACAATGCATCTTATTTCTTCCTCAGTGCACATCTTTTACGGCGGATCAAAACTTTTCTCCTTTCGGACTGGATACGCCGGCGTATCCAGTAATAAGGCGTCATCACTATAAGTAAGGCATGCAAGTTTGTTCGTTTGACTATCATCGCGAGCAAAAACATGCTAGCTGTCATGTCGTGTTATTGAAATATTAGATACCAAGTTCTGAAGCTAACTTATCGCCGTCGCTATTAGTAACGGAATCAGTCAAGATACACCGATAACACGTAGCACATGAAATAATGCAAGCACATCTCTACTCGGTTACGCAAATTTGCATTTCCACGCTAGTAAATCGGACGGGCGCTACTAATAATTCCTAACCAAGTCGTAGATAAGCGATTCCTGAAAAAACACGCCCGAAATTCTACACTCCAAATTACTGTGAAATTGATTAAAGAAATCGTTGGTTTTATGGCATCATTTACGGGTATTTTAAAATGAAATAAGAGCAGCAAACACCACATAGAAATTCTCGATATTGCATTCACTTAATCCACTACTCTACTGTGACTAGTGAATCATGCAATGCAGATTTAAATAAATAATGAAGTGCGCACGAAAGTGCATAAGAAAAAAGTTAAAGTTCTTTGCTATATTCTGTCACTGTTTTAGTTCTTTTCTTGCATCTTTGAATATGATATCGTTCACACTGTTCACCACACAGGGAGCACACGCAGTCTTCTTTTACTTCGTGATGATGTGATGTTGCGCACATTTTGTGATGGAACCCATGAGTCGCCAGTCTTGTGATCACGTGTCTCAATTCCTGATTTGTTTCCGTCCATTTTCTTTCCATCATGGCCTCTGTTGAGTAGAATTCTGGCCATATTTCTCTTCTCTTCTTTATTCTTTCTTCTAGCACTCGTGTGCTTTGCATGGTGGATGGTAGTAGTAATTGGTATCGTAAGTCCTCAATGTAGAATGGTTCTCTGGTCAGTTCATATACTAATCTTGATTGTGTGTTCATTGGAAGACACAAGACTCTCTTCAGGTATCTTGCCTTGGTTTTGTCTATGGACCTCAGATCAGCCATTGAGTTTTTCCCATATTAATTGTATTCCGTATGTCATGATTGGGCTAATGACAGCATGAAATATTTTGATTGCTGATTCTAGTGACAGTTTGTGGATATTTTTTATTGAGTACATGGCTCTAATCGCCGTTGCTGCTTTTTCTCTAATATGAATTTTGAATGAGCTGCCTGTTGTCTGAAGTGTTATTCCTAAATATCTGTAATATTGAGCTATTTCGAGATGTTTGTTTTTGAATTTTATTTTCTCACTTGCTGTCGTTTTTCCTCCCTTTCGGAAGGTCATCTGCATTGTCTTGGTTTCATTGATTTGGAGGTAGTTTGCTTCCGCCCATTCTTCTAAATTATCTATAGCTTGTTGGAGGCTTGTCAGGCTGGTTGAGCCTTGCACCATGTCGTCTGCATACATGTGTAATGATGTTTCTCGGTTGTGCTCTATTATCCTTGTTATGTCTGCGGTTAGTATGTTAAATAGAATGGGGCTTATTGGGTCACCCTGCATTACTCCATTTGTTTGAACGATGACTTTCGAGAAACATACTCCATCATATATGTTTACTGTGTTGTAGGCCAAAACATTATCTAGTATTCTTGTGATGTTGCAATGCAGATTTAACGAACACATTTGCAGTAGTTCCCGGGGCACCTGGGGCCCACAGAGCTGGAACGAGCGAGACCTGCCTGACAGAAAAGTACGTTTGGCCGATGTGGAAACCGCCATCATTCTACATCTGACCGGAAGCACGCCGATGCTCTTCCACATGCGAGCGGTCGACTTCCGGGGAGACTGCGCAGATAGTTGGGAAATGGGAGACTGCCAGATCTGATAAGAGAGATTAGAATTCCTTTGTACAATATTTCAAACCAACTGACATACCCCTTAGTATTGGGGAACAGTTTCAAAATGGCACAAGAGTGGAAACTATGATTTGAAATAAATCTTTATCTGTATGCTTGTTGAGGTTTCAATATGCACATAACTTTATTTCGTCATTAAATGTAAATGTCAAGACTTCTCGTTTGATTTCTAACAATTCTATTGCCAAAACATAAAATAAGAGTTTTATGAATGTTGTTTAACGACTGATTTTCTACTTTTAAAATAGTCACTTATTGCAGAAGATACACTTTATACAATTATTTGTTTACAGAGAAATAGCATACATATAATAAAGAATACAAACTAGCGTCGTTGCACGCACTTTACAAATTGATGATTTCCTAGTCTCTTATTTGCGGCCGGCGTCGTACAACCAATAAAGAAGGCAGCTCTCAACCGATCGTTTGTGGATATTAATTACAAACACAAATTAAAATATTCACAAAATTAATAGTATAAGATGAAAACCTCGTTGTCTTAGCTACATAAGGCACACTAAAAAGTTACGGCACGCGGTAAAACTGTGTATAAAAATCTTTCTCGCAAAATAAGATTCAATGTAGCAACTTTTAATGCAGTATTTGTTTTTGTTTTGAACTGATTTATGCAAAATGTCATATTTATTTAACACTACGCTCGTAAGTTTGACACGCGTAAAATAATTATATTTGAATAATCAAATTTGGAACAATCCTGATGAATTTTCAGAAAACTCCCACCCGCGACCAACGCAACCATGATGCACAACGAACGTGTCCAGAGTACTTCTCATAACAAATGATCCTATTCATTGTCTGACACATGAACGATCTATTATAGCAGCATAAAAACGCTTCTCAAAAGGAGAAACCTCGTTCAGCGGGAGAGGCAGTTGCTCATCAGCTGCTATTCTCGGGTGCTGGGAGGTGATGGCCTATCCCAAACTCCAACCTCGTCCCTGGGTCCCGGGGCCGCTTTTTCTTCTACTCGACACACTTCCACTCACTTTCGTTTTTCGTCTCACGCGGTGACGCGGCCGCCGCCGCCGCCAGTTCTAGGAGGTGGACCGGCATCGCTTGGCACCACACGGTGCGGCCGCGCAAGGCTGCTTCGAGGGGGAGATAAGACGAAACACAAGAGGGCCTGGCACCCTTGGGCTCACTGACACGGACCGTTGGCCCCTCCGATACCGAGAACGCAGCAATCCACGCGTAAGATTTTTCACATCTGAAATCGTGTTAGTGCACTGCGTTGACAAACTATCATACGATATTTTGGAATATGTTATTAGATCCCCCTTATTAGATTCTATTAGGCCATCAGTATTGTTTTGACCCTTCACGTATACGTTCATCTTATTGACATGCGAGACAATTTTACGTTTAAGGAATTAATTCTAAATATTTGTTATCCAAATCTAAGTCTCTCCCTAATGTCACAATGGTGGATAATATCTAAGAATGAGAAAGTTAAGGTTGGCACCCGATCAGCGGATGTCGACCTTCCGCTAAGACGACTTACTCCAGCGAGAGAAATTATTAAAAATATTAATTTGTCTTAGAAAGGGGACGGAATTTTTCTCGAAATTTGACGAAAGAAAGTTTCAAAGCAAATTTTCAAATGCAGGATAAAGAATGTACGCAAATTTGCAGAACCGGTAAGTATTTTTTTATTATTAAATGTTTATTTACAATTGTTCATTCATAAGAGCAATACGTAAATTTGTTGACTACATAATTGACGTTAATGGAATAAGATACTCATTGGTCTCTCTCCGTCAATACTGTTGAGTACACATAACTACACTTCAAAATCTGTGAGGCCAATCTAAAGTTTTAAATGTTTTAGGACGTCTTATTTTCAAACTGCTATCTAACAAATGTATGGCTAAAGTATTTGTATGGCATTTTAATTTTTGTATATATTTACAACAGTAATTTTTTTATTTCTTCGTTGACAGTTGGCATTTTAAAATCAAAGTGAATTACATTTCGAACATTCCAGGGGGCATTGGACATGTTTCTTAATACCTTTGAATGGTTTGGATATTGGATTTGCTACTGGTGCCCCAAAGTTATATGCAGTAAAGTCAAACTATTATGAATGATTTATAAGTACGTAAGTTAGTTGTTGAAAATGTAAGTTGTTGTAAGTAAATAGGACAATAAAGTAAAAATTCCCGCGAAAACGGTCTCTCTTCTCTATTTAGCCTACTTTTTTTAATTTTTTGGAATCTTCCTGGGATTCCTGGTATGTGAAATATAGTTAAGAGTGGCATTTTCCCTCCACTGTGAGCATCTATAAAAATCTCAAAATTGAATTTAAAAAACGAAAACATATTTGACTCAAGATTGAAAGCGCAGTTGTTCCCCGAAGAATAAACAAACAACAGCAGTATTATGCAAACTTGATTTACGCGACATGTACACGATTAGGTTCCACCCCCCTCACTCATTACGCCAAGGGGGCTAATCCAGTCCTTTTTCTCATTGCCATTTTTAAAAATTGGGAAGGTATTTCGGATTAATACATAATGTAAAATACAAGGCTTAAGCGAACGTGTTTAAATTCGATTCACTATTTCCACATTCGATAATCTATTTTATAATACTTCAAATAAATATTAATTCTTTCAGGGTGCTCCAGTAACAAAATGTTCACAGAAAGTGAGAAGAGCATGCAATCCACTAACAGACATTCGAGGCCTATCGCAAAAGGAGGGGACAACTACATTTTCCAGACACTTCGAATGAAACAAGGAATTTTGAAATATACTACTGGATGGTCACGATAAATGAAAACATTCAATAAAAGAATTTTGAACAGTAACAATCTCCACCGGGTTGGAGGAAAGGCAATAAGAATCATCTTGTCGCTTGCAGCAGAAATAAAAGTTTTCGAGTATTGCTTGACTATCATTTTGCAGGGGATAATTTGAGGAGGACTTTTTTAATAGTGCTTCTAAAAACTCCTTTATATGTTATTGTTTCGGGATGTTATGAACAGGGCCGGCCGTTTTATCAGCTTCGGGGGACTCTTGGGCCTACGTTAATTTGGGGGCTCCCTATTCATACTTTCACCGATCTTCCCCCTCCCTCAATTTAAAGGGAAGTTTTGTTAAAAAAATAAACTTCTCATCACTGAGTGAGATTCTCGCCTCAACCAACAACATTCCATATTATAAATATTATCCAGTGATGCGCGCCACATCACTCCATTGGGACAATATTTTGCACATAGTTTAATCATCACTTTTTATACGTTTTTTTATTTTACTTTTCGAAAATTTTAGTATTAATTTTTTTTTAGAACTATCGGAGGCCTTTGAACATTGGGGGCCCTGAGCTCGGGCCCGTGCGCTAACACGGGCCTGTTTATGAACCCCTTCTTCTGACATATTTATAAAATCCGAGATGCCTCCGCTGTCCGCGCCGCCAGCACACAGCGGCTCCTGTGGGCCCCGCGCGCAGCTGGCGGCGGCGGCGGCGGCGGCGGCGGCGGCGGCGGCGGCGGCGGCGGCGGCGGCGGCGGCGGCGGCGGCGGCGGCGGCGGCGGCGGCGGCGGCGGCGGCGGCGGCGGCGGCGATGGCGGCGGCGATGGCGCGCACCCGGCGCGGCGGGCGACGCACCGCAGACGCAGTCGCGCGCAAAAAACGCCAGAAGCGGCAGCGGCGGTCCAACGGACGCAGTCGGTCAGACGAACAGAGGCCGAAGCAGGTACGGATGCGAGCGGACCAGAAAACGCAGTTTACGAAGAGATGGTGGAGCAAACGACAGGAGTATCAGGAGAAGTTGCGCTGAAGCACATGAACGGGCGGATGAAGAAAAACGGGAAACTAAATGTTAGAGGTAAACGACGGCGCCTGGGATGGGAAGATAAGGTCGCGCGCGATTTGTTGCCCGTTGAGTAGGTTGCTGCTCTGGCGCACGCTTGCAAGTGATTAAGAAACCGCGGAAACTACTGATCGAATCAAATATCAGCTGCGGGCCAAAAAATTCGAATCCGTGGCAGCGGTCAGAGAAGGGTGGGCGAAAACGGGCAGGTGAGCAGATACAAATAAAATAACGGACGCGCACTGAGTTAAGTTGAGCGGCCAGCACCAAATGATGGCCGAAACGGCACCAAAAGACCGATCCAGACAAACTTAAGAGTGGGAGGAATGAAACTGTAATTCAACAGCCGTCCCAATAATACTTGAAGTAAAAGAAACACCAAAAATGGTTAACCTGAAATTTAAAAAATAATAATAAAAAAGAGAGAAAGAAAAAGAAAACTCTTTTGCACGTAATGCGATGAATACATGGTAACTGATTTTATTACATTGAATAAAACTAGAAAATAATGTTTGGCTGAGGATAAGATCCGCCGTCTGGATCCACCAACGGCCAAACAGTCTACGACACGCGTCACCGGGCAGAAGGCAGCATTCGGCAACGAGAGAGGAGTCGCGCGCGTGGGAGTATACAACGATTTTCCCAAGGATGAGCCAAAGTGACAGCTAGTGCTGGCAACATAACCGAAGGTTATGTGGTCGTTGTGCCCCCGAGCCCATAAGCCTCTCTTCCTGCATTTGTTCGTTTGCAGTTGGCTAACTTGTACATGGCTTCGACGCTTCGTTTTGTGATGTCCTCGTCCGACAAAAATATAGTGCGCCGCGAGAAATAATTGAAATTAGGAAGGGCAGTGTTATGTGTTCTTCTGTAAAAATTCTTTTTTTTAATAAACATTACATTAAATTGACTTTTTGTATGATAAACATTGTTTATTTTAAAATCGAGACTTGAATGCAGATGCGCACGCGTTTCCAGCTTAAAATCATTTTTCTTTCTATTTACATTCGTGGCAATTTTCTTTTACTGATTGTGAGAGCACGTTAAGAGATTTCCCACATATGTAATTAAATTTAAATATTTCCCGGACTCGCGTACGTGCATATACTTCAGCGAAACACTATGATTTCTGCATAGGGATGTTTTCACAGGAGCTTTAACTTCACACTTTACGAAGAGGCGTGGCTGAATAGCTGTCGCGGCGGAGGTATACTTCTCTGAATTACATGTGATGTTCACTTGTTTAGCGAACTGTCACTTTGGCTCATCCTTAGGAAAATCCTACTATAGTTCAGGGCGGCAGGGCAGGGACGGTGAAGGGGCGGGGGGGAGGAGGAGGAGGTTGAAGGCGGCGCCGCCATGACCCGGCAGAACACATGCGGCGCGACGCGACGCGGCGGCATCAGCAGGGCCTCCGCCGCAAGCGCGCGTGACTCACGGCTCAGTTGGGCACGCGCGTCGCCCGCCCCTCCCCTCCCCGCCCCATCATGCCTCAACGCCCCCTGGGTCGCAGCCGCAGCGTCGGCATCAGAGCTCGCGAATGGCGCCTGGCGGAGCGCACGCTGGCGACTTTTTATTTAAGTGATCCTTTTGGGGTTCGGCAGTTTTATTAGTATGATTTTACCCCTTCAGAGTACGTGGCACTTATTCGTGCATTTTTACCAGTTAGGGATATGCAATAGTTTTCGTCCCTACCTCTTTATCCGTTCAGGATATGTGACAGTTTTGTTCGTACCATTTTACCAATTCGGGTTGGGTGACAGTTTTGGTCGTATAATTTAACCAGTTCGGGATAGGGTGACAGTTTTGGACGTACAACTTAACCCGTTTGGGTAAAAAACCTACAAGATCACATCTGTCATAGACGAAATCTCTGTCTTTCTCATTGTCTTCAGAATACGAATTCGGAGTGATTGTACCCTGTATGCCTGTGCATATAACGGTGTACTACGCATTTTCATTAAAATCGGTGCGTTGAATTTCGAGTTATATTTTCTAATTATTCACAATTCCCAAATATAAACGATACAATTTTTCCTCTTTACGAACAAACAAAATAACCTTAACGATTTACTCTCTCATTTGGTTCCATTTCTAGCTGCTATGACGTCCCCGGGTCGAAGTACGTTGCAGCCCTTTCATTTACATTGTCTATCTGTCATTCAAAGTCCGACAACGTGTCGATTGCTTCTAAAGCAGTCACGCGGACCTGTTCGTAACGAGTAAACGCCGGCGCCCAGTTTTTCTCTATCTCCATTCTTTATTTATATACACCCGAATCCCATCCCTTGCTCATTCAGAACGATCTTCCCATCCGAGCAGTGACAACACTAACATTCCTATCAACCACACAGTTTGCTCTTTGATTCAGAGATATCTATAATGAAAAGAGTCGCCACTGATGTGAATGTTGTCAAACAAGACAACTGAGCTAAACCGCCATCAAATAAATCCGAACTAAGCTATGGAGCGTCCCATCTTCCCGTAAAAGTGATTCCTGTCAACAAATCACTTCACAGATACGCGCTCTCGAGAAAAAATTATTCTTTTATTACAAGTCCCTTCGGGGAAGTCCGTTAGTGACGCTTTGACAGTTTCATTGATGGACGTCAGTCGTCCAATTCACACTTAATCGTATATATGAATGTGATTTGCAAACGGTGCTTTTAGTGCCGATAAATACGGACAGAGACCGTTAAATTATTGAACTTCGTTGAACATTGGATTGTTCGTGTACGTATGAAATGTTTTAATTACGTTTTTTAATTATGTAATTGTATGTTTGACTATTTGCTACGTTGAAGATTGTATATTTTATTCTTTTAAATTGAAATATCTAAATAAGGGGCGGCGAAATTTTCCTCCGCCCCGTGCGGCTGACATCCAAACTACGCCACTGCTCACACATGTTTGTACATTACAAGCACATGAACACACACGTATCTCTGAGCACCCATACTCACGCGCCCGCACCTATACGCACATGCACACCCATACTCTCTGCGCACATCGCCATCCCCCATCGAAAAGTCATCAAGCAGTGTGAATTGTATGTCGGGGGTGTGGGGGTGCCACTGGGTCAGAGGCGAGATGAGAAGCCGCGGGCGTTCGTCTTTGTTTTTCAGCAGCGCGGAGTGAGAGGAGGAGGGGGAAGGGGCAGCCGGCCGCCTTTCTTCAGGAGCCTCGATACCTGCCCAATGAATCACGGCGAGAGCAGGAAGCGGCGCGGAAGGAGGGAGGGGGGAGAGGCCAACGCCAGACGGTCGACCAGCTGGCGTGGCGGTGGAGGTGGCCTTCTGGGAAGTGCACCGAGCCACGTTGCAATACTTTGCGTACACATTAGAGAGTTTGTGCGCCCTCGTACGTTAAAGCATAGACTAATTCTTCCCTCTATGGTTAAAGCACTATCGATCTCCTGCGCATGCGCAGAGGTTCGAGGGCGCTATTGATTGCTGCTGACCTATTATTGAATCTAAATAATCGATACTTTTAATATCGATTGATATCAATAACCAAAAGGGAGTTTAAGCAAAGCGTACGGTACCGAAATACGATCTGCGTACTCGCAGTTTCGCATTTCTTGCGAGCATCTGCGTCAGCACAGAAGATTGAATATGCCGTCTACTGCTGTACGCTATGCCCTACTTAAACTCCCTAATTTGAAGTAAGAAAATGACTATCTGGATTTTTCTTAATATTCGAACACTTCCCAGATGTAATAAATTATGCACTGTGATTCACATTCAGTTTCATGTGCTCAGAGGCTCGAGATTGCTTCGAAACGTCCGTATTAAATTGTCATGAAACGGAGTGGGACGTAGGGTTGCTGCGATACTCAGCAGTCCTTCGGGTTTCGGTACTCCCTGTCGAGGAATCCGATAATGAGGTACCGATTCCAAAATACTTTAATATGTAGTAATTTCAAATAAGGTTTTTGTATTATCAGACGGTATTTTTTATCTAATTCTTGCACAGCCCAGAGGATGGACATTACGAAACGCCGGCAAACAAGAAATTAGTACTGAATTTCAATGACAAGCCCTATAAAGCAGCTATTTTTTTTTATCGGTATTCAGTATAAGGACAGGAAAAATAAACTGTACTAACATGTTAAGCGCGTTCTACCTTCCCAAACTGTCATTTTACAGGACTACTCAATGAAGAAGTCACTAAGAAAAGAAATACCACTGTCCAACGATTTAAATGAGTAAGCTATAAAATTTACAGAAAATTAATGTGAATTACAATGTATCATTTATTATACTATCTTGAAAGAGTTTGAATACAAAGTAAAATACAGAGAGTAATTTTCTTATTTGAAATCAGTTATTGATATCAATCGATGTTAAAAGTATTGATTATTTATATTCAATAATATGGACATTTTCAGGAATCTCGAGCTTTTGGGTACGCGCAGATGCTCAGAAGTAGTACTGAATGGTCGAGATAGCAGTCGATACCCTGCGCAAAAAGTCGCTTATACTCAAGTAGATATACTTTTGTTTTCTGTTGGTACGTCATATCACGTTCCCAGTCACGTGAGAAGGATACCCATAGCACTGTGATTTAGCTTTCCGTCCTGGATCTGGTTCGTTTACCGGTAAATCCAAGAAACTGAACAATAACACGTCGACGACCTGTGCATAGTAATTCCAGAGAATTAGCGGTATCCTCAAGTTTTACGAGACAATTTTTTTAAAGTTTACACAAGAAGCAAGAAAAGTAGCGAAGTAGAGAGATTGTTAATGCTGAAGTGTCTGTCGGAAGAAAATACAAGCATAAATGGTGCTTTGTGTATACCCAAAAACAATTTCGTTCAGAGAGGAAAGAATTTTTGTAATATGATGGGTTGCATAGGATTTAGGTTGAAGTAGATATACTTTTGTTTTCTGTTGGTACGATCTAAATATCGGCGCATCGGCCGGATGGGCGCTTCCAAGAAGGGAGACTGCGTTCGAGAAAGCAGTGACGACGTTCCCTAGGAAGATGATTCGAGACGTGACTACGATGGCGATGACTAAAAGCAAAGCGATTTTCAGGTGAATGTAACCTCTTCAAAGGAATTATTAATATCACGTTCCAAAAGTCACGTGAGAAGGATACTCTCATAGCACTGTGATTTAGCTTTCCGTCTTGGATCTGGTTCGTATACCGGTAAATCCATTGAATTTGTATTCAATGAAACGGGTGCGATGCACTTTTCCTCGGTTTGCCGTTTCCTCTCATTTCAGCCACGACCATAATCGTTTGCCATCCCTCCCGACAATGAAACGCATAGGTACCGCAAAATGTGCTTGACGCAGCTGTCCCAAGATCCTCACTTTGGGAAATTATGAGAAAGAGACATTTGACTGATGATAAAACTTATCATAGTTGGCAAATCAGCTTCAGTACGATTAACAATATCTTGTTTCTGAAAAAAATAGGGAAAAAAACGAAGACAATTCGTAGAATACTAGCGTATGATCAACGAGCATAGAGAATCTTCACAGCAATTAGGTATTAAGGGTAATGAAATCTGCGATTTAATTATCGAGATTGAGAGCTAGACGATAACTGTAGCGCAACGAATGATGGACCCAATGGCTAACCAGGTAGCGGTCATAGATAAACAATCCAATGCATTAACGTCCCAAGATTGTTAAGGGGAAGTAAACAAAAATATTAATTTCCAAGTAAAAAACAATACACGCTTTTAAACTGTGTATTAAAAACATTTTTAACTTTTAGATAGAATGGATAAATAGAGTTCAAAGAATTCATTTTCATGTTTAATGTAACTTTTTTCATGTTTCCTAAAAGCAGTGCAGGGACAATACGCATATAAAAATTGTTTTCTTTGGGTTACAGCAAATTACCTCCAGGTATTTAGTTTGAATAGCCATTGTTCCCTCACATCTATTCATAAGGTAAACAGTTTACCAAGAAACTGAACAATAACACGTCGACGACCTGTGCATAGTAATTCCAGAGAATTAGCGGTATCCTCAGGTTTTACGAGACAATTTTTTTTAAAGTTTACACAAGAAGCAAGAAAAGTAGCGAAGTAGAGAGATTGTTAATGTTGAAGTGTATGTCGGAAGAAAACACAAGCATAAATGGTGCTTTGTGTATACCCAAAAACAATTTCGTTCAGAGAGGTAAGAATTTTTGTAATATGATGGGTTGCATAGGATTTGGATTCCTAATTCTTTCTGTTCTCCATATTTTCTAGTGTTCGGTTAGGAAGTTGCGACTCGCAGCTGAAACTCATGGCACCATTTGGGAGCCGCATTATAGAAATCTGGAAAGAACGGTGAATTATACAATTGAACATGAGATTATACATTAACGAGTTACGGATTATACAAGTAACGGATTATACATTAACAAGTTCTCGGTGTCTGTTGTTAAGCGCCTGCAATGTAATATTTTGCGTAGTATTAATAATTTAATCACTGCAAATACTTTCACTGATTTTATCATGTCAGCTTCATTCTCATTTTAATTACCCTAACATAAAAATAATTTGCAATATCCCCCCCTCCACTACAATCCCTCAACACAATGTACCTCTTCTCAGCAAGACCGCTAGATTATTTCGCCTTCCTTTTCCCCCAAGCTTCCAGTCGCACTCAGGCTGTCACTAGAGACAGCACTTGCTGAAGACAACGCGTCGCGCGCGGAGACACACGACACTCGAGGTCGCGGCCCGCCCGAGCCCCGGCGACGACGGGTCGAACACTTGCGCATCGGGGCTTTCGGCGCCGAGTCCAGAGGTCACCGCACCGGCTCGCTGACAAATGAACGTCGCCTTCAGGCAACAATGCAGCTGTCGAGACGACGAGCGAAAGAAACGAGGGAGGCAGGCACACAGCGAACACAAAGTCTCTTGAAAGACTAGATATACAGAATTCATACTAACTTGCCTCTACTATTTCGAGTGCTGCTTCAAAATAGTAATAATAATAATATGTAACACCAAAAAAGGAAATTAGCTAAGACCAACTAAACGAAGTGTCGAATTCAGTAATACGTCTGAACAATAAAATCAGGTAATGTGAACATTGAAATGAAGTACAACCACAGATTCTAATTGTATCGTGTTGAAATCTGCTTGTAAATAACTACGGAAGATTCTCTGTACTCGTAGTAGCGTACGCAGTTACCCATTTGTATCTTACTAATAAAGAAAACTCTAGATGGATTAATTTGTGAGCGTTTGAAACGAAATTGCATTAAGTAACATCGTATTGGACCTACATTCTTCTGTAGCTTCGAAACTTCATTTTACAGGGTCGTGTGAAACGGAAGAAAATACGAACAACCTACCCCATATTATTTATTTTCAGTAGATCGATAGCAACGCCAATGCGTTTTGCCACTCGTTTCGAAATTTAAATACGCGGAATCCAGAGCGGCATGCAATCGCAATTCGATGCCATTAGTCACCGGGTATTACCAGTGACGCGGCTTCCCTTCACCCAGACCCTCACGCGCACTTCCCTTCACCCTCGCGGATTCACCCCGAAACAATTCGCCCAGGTAGCAGAGCGCAACACACAACACGCACTGATCTTTACATCAAAACTGAAACACGCCAAAACGTAGGAATATGAGATTTTCTGTACGAAATAATAATGAAGATATCTGAAAATATTCACAATTCATTTGAGATAATTCATTGATAAAGTTAAGAAACGGTCATCATTTAAATTTAAAAAAACGTTCTTTCTACGCTGAATTTCTCAGTTTAAGTCCCTGCTTCTACGCTCCTTCTGTACCTCTTATTTATTATAAATGCAACCCGTACCTAAAAACGTAACATAGTATACGGTTTCGATAGCTTCAATAATTTTTTTTAACACAATATTTTTAAAACATTCGCGCTCACTTCTCCGAAATGAGTGCCCCTCTCCTCGGAAATACTTCCCTTCGGCATTTCTATTGGTCAGCCCTTTCACAAAGTTTCGCTCTAATTTTCGTGTAAAAAATGTTTCTAATAAAGTTGATTTAGCCGAAATTTCGGCACCTCCAGACAAGTATCTAGTTGCCTAATGATAAATCTGCCTTCGCAGTTCACTCGTCTAGCAGGTTGGTTATTATTTTTGGAAAGTTTTAATTTTTTCTATTACCCCTCACATAATTCTGTTTAAAAGGCAGAACAGAGAGGGAACCAAATTCTCAAAATGATTAAATAGATCAAATTAATAGAGAATAGATTAAATGATAAATATCCTGAAGCTAAAACTTGATACGGGTTAATATAATCACTCTGAAGCAAGTATCTTTCTTTTTTTACCATTTAAATACACTAGAGTGTGCACCTTGGAACGTTAGAGCACTATCGATCTTCTACACATGCGTAGTTGAAGTTTCGTATCACTTTTGAGCCTCTGCGCATGAGCAGAAGATCGATAGTCGGTCCGCCAAGGCGGGCACAAAAACACTAATGAGAAGCAGAGGGGTCGAAGAATTCACACTACCAAAATAATTACCCCATCCAAGTATTTCCAAAACGTGTGTGTGCACGCGCGTGTGAGAAGAAGAGGGGGAGGGAGAGGAGAATGGGTGGTAATAAGGGAAGGAGTGGGGAACAGAGGGAAGGTGAGGGAAGCGAGAACGGGGTTTAGTGTGGCTGACGGCGCGGAGGTGAGCGCGTGCGAGTACGTGAGACACAGGACGAGGAGAATGAGTAGTATGAAGCGAAGGAGACAGGAACGGAGAGGAGGTGAGGGGAGGGAGAATGGGGTTGAATGTGGTTGACGGTGCGGAGGGTAACCGCGTGCCAGTACGTGACACAGAGGAAGAGGGGTGAGGGGAGGAGAATGGTTGGTATGAAGGGAAGGACTGGGGAACAGAGGGGAGGTGAGGGGAGGGAAAATGTGGCCGACGGCGCGGAGGTGAGCGCGTACCAGTACGTGACACATAGGGAGAGGGGGGAGGGGAGGAGAATGGTTGATATGAAGGGAAGGACTGGGGAACAGAGGGGAGGGAGAATGTGGCCAACGGCGCGGAGGTGAGCGCGTGCGAGTACGTGAGACAGGAAGAGAGAGGGGAGGGAGAGGAGAATGGGTAGTACCAAGGGTAGGGAGAGGGAGAGAGAATGGGGAGGAGTGTGGCTGACAGCGTAGAGATGAGCGCGTGCGTGGGCGCGGGCGCCTGGCAGCAGGTGTGCGGCGGGGGCGGGGTGGGGTTGGGGGCAGCGGCGGCGCGTGTCGGCGCCGCGTGAGGCACCTGTTCCCAGAGCGACGGCCGTTGCGGGCGGCGGCTCTCCCAGACCTCTGACCGGGCATCGCCTGCCAGCTTCCAGCGGTCACTCTTCTCTCTCCCACGCTTCCCACCTAATCCCCATTCACTGTTCGTTACCTGAGAAGGCATAACCCGACTCCATCCCGCTTCGTTCATTCCGTGTTTCCGAAGGAGTAAACATTTTTTGTTACGTTTCCATTCATTAGAAGCGCAAATAGTTGTTCTCGCACTAATCCGGAAAAACCTCGATCACATGAGAACATGACAGAATCTTCGGAGAAGTGCATGTTAAGTCATCGGGTTAAGAAGATACTCTTTGAGGTGGTTTCAAGTTTCATTTCCGCGAAATTTTGAATGTGGTAGTGCTCTAAAAGGGCGTGCAAACGTTTCTTGAAAACATGCAGAAGTTGATCAATTATAATCGATCAGTATAAAACACAGCAGACCACGATAAATGTAGAAATCAATCCTTACAGAGGAAGAAAACGGAATGGGATGTAGTAGGGCTACGCCATTTTGGCGAGGTAGGTAAACTGCTTGGAAAAGTTCAAAGTTCACCGCGGATGCAGTCGGTATACGCCCCAACTGACCGCCAACAAGCACACGCGCTCCGAAAGACGACCACCACATGTGCTGGCTTTCTGAGTACAGCCCGCGTCGGCAGAGGAGGAAAGAACAATAAAAATCGATACATCGGTAGTATCAAACACTGCTGGAGTCATTTTCGTGAAAACGTCAAACAGATACAGAATATTGAAATGAAATCTTCTGCAACTACATTGATTGAATCAGCAGCGAAGCCCGAAGCCCGCAGCCGCAGTTGAACCACGTTCGCCAAACGTCCAGTGGTCCGAGCTCGCTTTCTTTGCCTCGCGGCAGAGGCTTACAGCGCCTGGATTTGAAGAGCCCAGAGTGTTTGTGTTTGCACCTCGCACGCTCACTCCTCTTTGGAATTTTGAGATCCACGGGTTGAGTTGTAACGAGTAGGTGAAAGACGTGATAATGAGAGGATTGATGATGGAATGCGAGGGAGGGAAAACGGAAGAAACCGCGAGAAACCTGCCGACAACTCGCTTTGTCCATCACCAATTCCAAGTGAATTGGCCGAGGGTCGAACTCGCGCCCCTATGGTAAAAGCGTATGAGCTAGCCCCCGCCACTGAATTATCCAAGATCAGGGAGGATAAGCCGTAAGGCGCTGGGAGATCAGTTCATGACCCGACACTCAGAGGATGGTTTCCCATAATGCTCCGAAAAGTTTTCTAATACAAGATTTTCAAATAATATTTGTATTTTTTCTATGCCAAGCAAATTTAACGATTGCCATGCTGAAGGGAATGTTTGCCGAAGACGTACCGAACCGATGTTCGAATGCCTGCACGACCAGAGATGTTCACTTGCGATGAAATGAGAGCTGTGGGATGGGGCCAACACGAAAGTCAGTATTCCTCCCCCCTCCCCCCACAAAAAAATCTTGTTGAAAAATTTTAATTTGCAAGAATGAAAAGAGAACACCAATATAAGAATTAGACGATTGCAGTAAAACCAGTTCGTGAGGAGAACGACCCTACCATCCTCCTCGCACAAACGCAAGAAAAGCTGCCAAAAAATCCACCCCCTTAAGCGAACTGTTCAACTTTCGCGCAGAGGGATCTTTGTAAACACGTCTTTTGTTACAGAAACCCAGAACTGAAGGGCTTTTGTAGTTCATCCCCTGATTGGGTGGACATATTAAAATAAACAATTTGAAGAGATCCATCCCGTTCCCCCCCCCCAAAAAAAAAAATTCCACAATAAAACATGTTGTATTGCGTGACAAGATTCACAAATATTAACTTCAGTGAAATGTCAACTATGCTGCATTCGATATTGGCGTTTCGACGCACAAAATTCACATCGTTGTCACAACGAACGAAAAGGCAAAAGAAAAACTGGTTTATGTTTCTTAAAGGATTTATTCCTAAACTTTAGTTCTCATTCCAAGGAACAAATAGAAATTTTTACAGAGAAGTTAATAAAAATAATGTAAAATTAAATGGGTCAAACAGAGAGGTTGATAAAAAAAAGTAGCTTTCACAACTGACTAAAAAAAGAAACAAACTCTCTATTATTTTCCTCTTCGTCTCTTGTGCATTGTTGAATTGTTTTAGAGACTACTAGTGTACAGAAATTACATACAATTTACGTACAGATATGATACAGTACAGTAAAAAGAAAAGTTAAAACTGTCAACTTTTTATTCTTTTCTTGCCAATTTGAATGTACTATCCAATCAAAAGATTTCTCTGCCCATATGGTCGACTCCTCTCTCACTGAGGTTATCTATACGTGTCGCTCTGGAGGTCAGGTTCGGCAAAATAATGATAAATTAAGCAAAGAAACAAAGAAATTTTACACACAAAAATCACAAGACGCGTATTTAATACTAGAAAAAACAAAAACGATTCACGCTATTAATTTCTGATGTCATGGACTAACCTTAAATTCAAAACGGCATCATCGATCGATGCCATTTCGTAATCACACGCCCTGAGTAACGCAACATCTGCAACCGAGCCAGCCGCTTCTCTTCGATACAGCTTAATACATTCAAGTACCAAATACGACGGACATAGAAATGCTTACTAACACTTCATGACAAATGTAAATTACAATGCGAGTACTGACAAAAATACGTCAAAACGAAAGGCATTATTTTTGGTCCCAAAGCAACCTGTAAAAGGCTGCATGCGGCAGGATTCTGCAATAGCAATATCGGGAAATCCACATACTTCATTGCAAGAATACGGGGCGTGGCACATATGAGAAAAAGTTCAGAACGTAAACAGAAAACCGTAAATAACGAGTCTGCCAATTTTACCACCCTATACGTCTTCTAAACATAGTCGCATCAGTCACTTCAAGAGTATTCGAAAACGTTCGTGTGGCCTGATTATAGCAAGTCCCACTTAACGCTAATGAGTGGTTAAGGCGAATGAACACGCCTGGTCCCCGTTTGTCAAACACTACGCCCGACCGTACGTACCCTTCCCTCTTCCTGGTAAACACGTGCCGCCAGCAGCCGTAGAGGCCGAAGGCACGGGATCAATTCCAGTTTCCTCATTACAACCTCCCGCGCCGTGCGAGTTTCAAAACGACGCTAACAGCAATTGCGGATATACCATGCAACGCATAATACCACTTGAAATACTTTAACAACATCAATAGAAGTGTCAGTATTTTCCTCGTTGTTGAGAAGCCAATAATAAAGAAAAATCTCTCAATGACATTTCGCGAACTGGCGCGCTTCTCGTGAATTCAAAACTTGTATCTTAAAAATAGTTTTTGTAACGTAATAAATATTATACAAATGAGACAAATATGTATTCTTTTCTAAACAATAACAACTTGATATAACAATGTTTTCAGTGATGAATTTTCATTGTTTCCAGTAATTTGAATTTTTAACGGCTAACATGCCCATGCTTAGCACCCATGAAACGAAAACTCTATATTAATAAACGAAATTTTGGAACACGTAACACACAAAATTATTAGTTCTGTCACTCGGTAAACAAACGCCCTGCGATATGCAACAAAAGGTGAATGCCTACCGTCCGGGAGTCCTCACTCACCTGCAATGACGGTGTCGCTGAGATCATATTTGCCTCTGGAATTCGGGAAATCCTTCAGCTTTCTCCCTGTCAACTTCAACTCTCCACTTAAGTGAGCTTCTTCCAATATTCGTTCTAAAGATCGCGTAAGTTGACTCGGAAGGTGGCCACTCATACTGGACGCGATAATGGCCATCATACGTTTCTCATCGCACTGCCCGAGACAGACGCTCAGGCTCAAAGAGTATAGAGAACTCTGGCGTGTGGGGCGCAATGACGTCAAGCGCTGCCGGTGTACCGGCCAATGCCGGAACTAATGCTGGGCTGCCATTCGTAAACATTTGCACGTGGAGTTGCGCCCCGGCAATACTTAGCTTATGCCATAGACAAATAATCCGTGGGTCTGTGGCTTATGCCGCGAATTCAACTACCAAAAATTCCAAACACAAACTTGGCGTGAAATGCCATTTTAGGTTATTGAGCAATATACCCTTTTTCGAATATTTTTAATACAGAGGTATATATTATTCTACAAATAGCAAATTGAATATATAAAATTCCAAAGAAAAACTAAACAACAAAACATTAAAGGGACTGAAAAATAGATATTTTAGTATTATTGAATTCAAAAAAGTTCAAATGATGTTTTTATCATATCAATCCTGATTGAGAGCGTTAAATGTTTTAATACTATTTGCGGGCCCTTGTGATATTAATCTAGTACTTCCGACAACAGCACTTGAGAAGAATAGTACCAAATTAATTAACAAGCACGGATCGAGGAATGTTAACATTTGTAAAACGAGACATGGGAAAAACATTATGAACAGACCACAGGCCTGAATATCCTAAATAGCTCAAAACCATGATGCTAATTTATCTTTAAACTTTTCTACAAAAGATTCGAGTTAAAACCAACTAATAATAAAACTCATCTTCCTCCATCATCAAATTAAAATAAATTATCATTCCCTAATTATGATTTGTGAACATCAAATTAAAATCATTAGTGTAGCAAGTAGGAGGAATCTCACAATAGTGAGTCAATTCCTTCGTATGGCACATGACAAGAGTAAAGAGAAATAAATTTTGAGATTATTAGCCAATACAAATAGTTTCTATTGCACAGGAGTGTTTTGATTTCTTGTTATCATTTTTTTCCAAAAATGTGTATTGCTGCCTTTATCAATAATTCCACAAAGTATAGTAAAAAGAGCAGTGGTAGGGATACTAGAGTCCATGAAAACATGCAGATTGTTCATTTCTCCCATTTGCTAGATAAAGTTTTTAACTACACTTTGATGGTAAAAGAATAAAAATAAAATACTTAACTTTAAACAAATAAAATAAGGAAGTCTATTTATTCTAAGTATAGTACCAATTTATGAATTATTTACATCATTCACAGCATTCATTATTCATTCATATCTAGCACATCAACTCACTTAAATAATGCACAAAAGTTACAGAAACAAAACAACAGCCATGATCACAGATCACGATGAATCTTACAATAAAACATGATATAAAATTAATCAACAGTGTCTAGTTTTTCTTCTTTTTTTGTTGTGGAAGTAATCCTTGACTTTCTTGATACCTCAGAATAAGTTCCTCTTGAACTTTTGGAATGGTAGGAGAGTATCGACTGTACTCCATTGCAAATTCTCCTTTACCCTGCGTAGAAGAGCGCAGCTCTCCAGCATACCCAAACATTTCATTCAAAGGCACCTGCAAATTACAAAATGTAAAAGATTATTTATTAGATTCTCATAAATCTCATTCAAATGTCAAAGTATATTTATTGAGGATATAGACCAATATAATTGATTAGCATGAAGTTCACATACTAACAATAAAAGGGGACAAAAGGTAAAAATAAATTACCAAATTCAAAGCATCACAAACATGCAAGAATACAATCTTAATGAAAGAAGTCAGCAAAAATAAGAAGTTAAGAAAAAGAAAAGAAAAGGAAAAAAGAAGAAAAAACTCATGGAAAGTTCTCTTATCTTTGGCAATATAATACCAAAATACCAAAGAATGTGAAGTTCAGTAAAAAGTAGTTATTAATGAAACATTTGATCAGAACACTTCAATAAGAGATCTAGCAACACAATGAGAATGAACACTACATGAGAATCTCTCTTGCTCCATGAGGTGTTAGCCGACTTTTAGATTGAGGTAACTACCATTACACATAAATAATATGAAGACACATTGCCATGCACACGTAAATGATTGTACAATACAACCATTTTGTAAATATTATTTTGGGTAATACATTTTCAAAAAATAGACAGAGAATTCATTTGTTAAATATACCAGAGTTGACAGCAAATATATCAGCTTTGGTTCAAGAAAAATCTAAAGATGCTAAGGAACAAGTATTTAGTACATGCAAAACTTCGACAGTACGGCATCATCATTTATAATTATTTATAAAGAACCTCATTTTTCACACAACTGAAATATTAAGCTATTTCTGGTCCAAAGAAGTTTATCTTTAAATTAAGAACAATCAGGAAAGAGACTATGTTAGGAAATCACTTCTCTTACATTCAGTACTCAGCAAGTAGCAAACATCTGCATACTGAACCCTGATAAATGTGGATGGGTTGCATGCTACTTGCAGAGCAGCAAACATTCGGTACACAGCCTATCCACTGTGTTGGTCTTTTGGACACATCAAAGGAAGCGAACATTAGCAGAGTACATCACCTGCTCAGGATTGGGCAAGCAGTAAAAACTTACTACGCAGTCAATCCTGAATGTGTGTCGCCACCTTCATGTTAAGAACTTGGTTACATTAAAAATTGTCTAAAATAGAATTACCTCAGCATAAACGGTGAACCAGCCCTCATTTGAGTCTTGCCCCGTGATCAATCCATGCCTCTTAGTCAACTGGCCCATTACAATACCTTGAAACTCTTCTGGGCCTGTGACTTCCACCAACATAACTGGCTCCAAGATTTGCCAAGATCCTCTCTCAAACACTAATTAAAAAAACAAAGAAAAAAAAAACAACATTTGATTGATTAATGAATCTGGGCACATGAACTGTAAGGTCATTATTCCTGTAAGTGCATGTTTTAATTGCGGGAGGTAAAATTTGTTGGAGTGGAGTGGATATGATGTCAACTATATTCGTTCTAGACATGCTTTATCCCAATTTACTTGAGACACTAACCTTGTTTCACAGCTCCATGTGCAGCCAACATGAATGCCAGTTCACTGGAATCCACAATGTGATGAGCACCATCTTGCAATCGAAACTTTATTCCAGATAACTTGTGACCAGATAACAAACCTAAAAAAAACGTATTGTGTGCAAATTTCAATACAAATGTTTTATTGGTTTCATTAAGTCACTTGAAAATTATTCAATTTGCTAAATTGTTAGTTTAAATTAAGTGGTAGTTAACCTTATGGAAACAATAATGAATACCTCTACGACAAGTTCAGGTTTGGCAATCTTGACAGAAGAAGAAAATTGCAACAGACGATTTTTTTTAAATTATTCAAGGAAATGTTCATGCACCCTAATTGTAGTCTGAAGTTTCATTTTGGATTCCACAGTACTGTACTCATTCCTTCAGGGTTTTTATAATCCTATATATCATATGCCACATTTATGTGCACAAATCTAGTTAAAATTATTAATAAAATTAAAATTATGGAGTTCACTAACAATTTTTTAGTTAATTGTGATTAGAATTGATATCTACTCCGTAAACACTCGTTAGGCATATTATAAATTATGTCAACACCTGTTTTTGAAATAAAATTTTAATTCAGATAGTCCTTTAATGGGGTACACTAATCAAATAGATTTATATACACACCACATAAGTTTGTAACAGAAATTCCAAGAAAGAAAGTTTAAAACACAACAAAAATATTAAATACCACTAGTGAGAAACATGAATTAAAATTAATATAATAACCTATTTGATAATAGTCGATTGTACAACTATCTAACTTTGATATTTTGCTTGTTCAAAAGAAAAGATGGACCTAATTGTCCCTTCTTCACAATACTCCCTATGCATTTCAAATATTCTTTATCAATATTCTTATAAACCAGAGGTTTTCGAACTGTAGGTTGCAGCTCTCAGGGCGTCGTGGCCATATGGTAGGGGCATCACGGTGATTTATTAAAAATGATCTTTAGATTTGATTTACTTTAATCCTGGTGTCATGTAAGTCTACAAAATAATTTTGTACAATCGTACTGTATGTTATTTGTAGCATATATAATTTATTTTAGTAATTAATTGTGGATTAATTGAACCTGGGAAATCCTTTACCAATAAGCTCCTGTGACTCTTTTAGAATCGACATACATCCCAAGCCCGCTCTGCAGCCAGGAATATTTAATCTTTCTATACTTTGATTTAATTGTACAGTCCATTGACATTTAATCAGTTGTTACTGAGTCATCCAATCCTCCTGATTGAATGACATGTCCGTACTGTAGTGTTGGTTAAGGTCTTAATTGGTTGTTACCTTAACAGCTGATTTATGCCAACAGACTCGTTTAAATCACAGTATATACACGCAGTTCCTGTGCCCACGCAAGCACACAGTGGCGCCGACATCCTACACATAGGCAAAAGCAATTGCCACCCCTTCCTCTCCCAGAAAGCAGGTCATAGAATCGAAGAGTGGCAGGTTGTACCTCGAGTCGCAGCATGTGGCATATGAATAATGGAAATCAGTTGCAATGTTAGTTATGTCGAAGGAGTTCGTTCTCCTGTCTTCTGTGATATTTGTGTGTGTCAGTATGGATAAATTTTTAAAAATTAGTACAATTCATGGTAGTTCATGCAGTTCTAAAGACAATAGTAAACAAAAATACAGGAAGTATGATGACAGTGACTTGACCTTCGATTTTGTGTACGATTGTTGGAAATGAAGAACGACCACAATGTGTGGTGTGAGTGCTGCCAAGCAACTGGCAAGTGTGCCTTTGTCAGATGATACAACAGAATACAATAGTCGTCAAATATCCAACAAGGTGACGATATTAATAATCGGGTCATTGAAAAACTCAAAGAAAGTGATTTTGTCATTCAGTTGAATGAAGCTACAGATAGTCACGATGCTGCGCATCTAATTTGTTAAGTGAGGTACAGCAATGATATTGAGTTGCATGAAGATATTATTTTCTGCAGAAATATAACTCTTGGAGCAAAATCTGAAGACCTTTTTGAAATAGTAAACATTTTTATGAAAGAAAACGAGGTTAACTGGAGGAATTGTGTAGGTGTGTATATTGATGGAGCTTGTATTATGGCCAGCTGTAATGCTGGATTGCAAACTTTGATTCGCAAAGAAGCTCGTCATGTAATTTGGACCCACTGTGTTACACGCAGAAAAGCACTGGCATCAAAAACCCTCAGCCCTGTCTTTCATGAAGTTCTTCAATCAGTGATCAAAGTAGTTAACTTCATTAAAAGTTGGCCACTAAATTACAGTTTGATTTTTTGAAGAAATGAGCGATGACGTGGAGGCTGAACATACTTCATTACTTTATTACAGTAACTCTCACTGATTTTCACAGGAAATGTCTTCAAAAGAGTGTACGAACTAAGAAATGGAACTTCATTGTTATCTTGTTCAAGAAAATCATTTGAGTTCAATAAAATTTGTCAACAGTGATTTTGTTTTGAATCTGGCATACCTTTGTTACATAATTGAAAAACTTATTTCTTTAAATGTATCTCTGCAAGGTATCAAGACCAATATTTTGCAGGATTCAGACAAAATTTCATCGTTCAGAAAGATATTACTATTGTGGAAGACAAAGTTGAAAGTTACAGATACTCATTACTGTTTTCCTGATCTGCACATCTGCACACTGTTTTAGAAGAGTGAAGTTATAGTTGAGTGAAGAAATGAAAGCCTATATTAAGCCTTACTTTTGAAACTTATTGTTATCAAGGGAGCCACAGAAAGTTTTCTTTATGTCAAGGGAGCCACGGTTGAAAAGATTTTGAAAACCCGTTATAAACACAGCTTTTCATAAGAGAGCAAGAAAGCTACACAAACTATTCAAATGCACTAGTTTAAGAGCAGCAACATTATACTGATGGGCAAACAGCTCAATACACCTTTAACCTCTCAATGTTAGGTGCAATTCAATCCTGATCAAGGTACACTGATTTTTGAAATGATGGAAAATCCACAGCAGCTATCTATGTTGAAATCAAACCCAGTCTAAAAGCCAGCAAAATTAAATCCAATTTAATAACCAACCTATTTTTTAGCCAAGGAGCAATGCAAGGAAGACAAAAAATTGACAGACTGCTGTTGTGGCTCTTCCTGAAAGGGAGTTAAAGAGTGAAAATTAGTTTGAAGCACTGACAATTCATGTGTGAATTAAGAACTTCCAATAAAGCAGCCTGTGTTGCAGTAAGTTTGTATACTTGGTCTTCCGAAAGAATGTTTAAAAATTTGCTATGAAAAATCTCTCACCTTTTTATAACCATTTTCCTGGTTACATAAGTAATTAAATGTAAGTATATTTCATTCTTTACTTTTATTTGTAAAATAAATAAATAAAAATTAACTGAAAATGCCCCAAGTTTTTTAATACCTTTTTCAGACATTTGAAGAAAGCCTTTCTCTACTCCTGGAATAAACTGCTTTGGTACATTAGGTCCAGTGGTTTCATCAACAAATTCAATCAAGGTGTTTTTATGAGGTGGCAGTGGCTGCAAAACAAAACAAACATGTTAAGTTTGATAATTCTAAATAAATTTGCTCCTAAATGCTGCATTTAGAAAAATGAAATGCATTACTACAAAGTTCTTATCTAGATCCACAATCTGATATCCACCTTCCTTAATCTAATTATACATATTAAAGCATATAATCCTTATTAATTGTATCTAAATACATTATACCCATCGTTTCAAAGAAAAAAAAAAACATTCCACTTATTTACATTTCCTGCAATTTACACCATTTTCCTTAAGGTCCCATGAAAAGTGTAAAAGGGGTTTTTCTGTACCAGTTACAAGGACACTATGGGACGTACTGTTCTGTGGCATCCCAGTCTTGAGTGGAGAAGATGGTTAAAAAGAGAAGATAATGGAAAGGTATGATTGGGCAGACTCCTTGGACAAAATACTACTCCAAAGTTCAGCTGAAGGGGTTTTGGAAATCATGCAAACCAACGATCAGAACAGTGAACCCTTTGGTTTCAATTCCATCCATTCCCTGTACTGGTGGCCATGACAAAGCAAACAAATTTCAGCAACAGGTGGAGATTAAACCCATGACCTCCCAATCACCAATATCCTCAAAACTCCTGATTACTGATGTTAGTCACAACTGTATTAGCATAATTTAAAACAATTTCACTGAAGTTGTCATAGTAGTAGCAGCAATAGTTTATTAGTTGTAATAATAATAAAGAGAAGTACTTAAAAAAAAGCAATATGCATATCATTCACAATTAAAAAACTAGATTTTTTACCTCCATTATTCCAACCACTCGAGCAAATTGGCCAGCTCCTCCAGACTGTTTCTTGTGAAGATAGTCAAATTCACAAGGACCGGTAAGAGTTTCCCTGAAGGATACTTTTGGCTTGCCCATTGTGACAGGGCAGCTGTATTCTCTCTCCATTCGCTAAACAATAAGTTTACAGTAAGATCTAAAGAAATTTGAGATATTTTTTTATAGCTGACTCTACGAGTAAAAAAAATTCTTAAAACATCTAATTTTTCTTAGAGAGGTTATGAATCACTATCTAATTTTCTATGATAAAATTTTAAAAATCACAATGGGAAATGAAGATCACGGGATTTGGTCAGAGTGAAATTCCCATTTCATGGTCATGAATCTACAATGGTTAAAAATTAAAATAACATATTTCAATGTTTAAAAAAATGGAAAGAAACACGTAATTTTAGCCAAAAATGGGCAAGGGATTCTGCTGTAATTGAAATGAACAAAAACCAAAATTATTTGTAAACAATACAAAAATTAATTGAGATATAATTTTATTTATAAATAAATGCAGATAAAGCTGATTCTGGATAATTCAATCGCAATATGATAATAAGTATAACACAATTGTATGATGATTAAACCCAAGTAGAATATTGCCTATTCTGCCTATTATCTGTACATGAATATTGCCTATTATCATTCACCAAAAAACGCATCTAATTTCTTAACAAGCTTTCACACTTTCATATATTCAACTGGATCTATTATGAGAGAATTTAATTAATGGACAAGTCAAACTTTTTTTTTTTATTAATTTTATAATTCATTAATAGAACTAATCCTACAGAATTTGAAAGATTTTTAACCAAATGCATACAACCAAAATCTGAAAAATATTAAATATTGAGCCATTTTCAAGTATGATTATTTGGTTTTCCATTGACAATAATAATAATAATAATAATAATAATAATAATAATAATAACAATACAACGGTAAACCCTCATTGGCACGAATTTGCTTAATATACAAATTTGGCCGTAACATAAACAAAACTTTGGTCCTGGCAAGGGATTTTGGTAATGCACACATTTATAATACTCAGATAACACAAATTTTTATAACACAAACTCAATTATTTCAGGCTCTTGGAATTCGTGTTAATGAGGGTCTACTGTAACGACATGAAAAAATAAATATGCAATGAATGAATGATTGATTGATTGATTTTTTTGGTTTGTTTGTTTTGCTTTCTCATAAAAATCGGTTGTTCCTCCACTAGTGGCTCATGAACCAATGCCGAAGGGCAGGTAATGCAGATTACAGAACAATAATGGATTCAGGGTGGTGGCACACTAGACATGCCTTCCCCCCATGGTTCTTTTGTGTCAATTTTACTCAATTTATCCAAAATGATTGTCACATGTTGATTGCATCATGTTCCAGAGGAGTATTCTCACTAAGCCTGCAATGATGTCAATTCAAGAAGAAATTTATAGAGAGAAAATGTAATTGACTCCCCTTCAAAAACTTTCTGGGTCTGTCCCTATTACAGAATTATTTTATTCATATTTTTTTTGACAGTACAATATTTAACCTTACTCAATATCGGATAAGGTCACCAATTGTCCAAACTTTGACATTAACCTTGTTATTGTTTGACAAAATCTTATACTATATTGTTAAGTCATAAAAAAGTGTGTAATAGTTCATTCATTATATCAGCCATAATATTAATGTAAGTACAGATTTAAATCTAAAAAGAACAAAAAACTTGTAAAAATAATCTGTCTTTTATAAAATCAATAATTAACAGTTGTGTATAAGTATTAATAACTTTCTCCACTTGATAACTTTTCAATGAAACAAGCACCACAATGCTAATATGACTGGAAGTCAAAGTCTTCCACTAGAGAAGATAGTATAAAATGCCAGCCTAAAAAAACTTATACTACTGTTCTGTGCACTCTTCAGGGTCTTTTTTCAAAGAGCTATGTGACGAGAGGCAAATGTGGAATGTGCCCACTCTGACCTCCCCGAGAAAGATGAAACAATAACGAGAAGGTATGAAATTGACTGTATGAGCTTATGTAACACTTGACTTGAGAATATAGCTAGTATTGTGATAATGAAATTTTCATTTTATATGGCCAGAAGAATACAAAAACTATTGGTCTTAAATTTTATTATTCGTCATGTATTAAACCAGTACTATTCATAAGTCTGCCTTCTCTACCCCAAAGAACTGCCACTGTGTTCCTCTCACATAAGCGAAGAACAAACATGCTCCCCCTCTGATTTTACTAACCTGGGCATAAATTTCTAAATGAAGTTCACCCATGCCAGATACAATAGTTTCTTTGTTGTCAGGATCATAGTTAAAGCGGAAAGTAGGATCTTCTTTTGTGAATCGAGCAACAGCTTTGCTAAAGTTGTCTCTGTCTTTGGTATTATTTGGTTTAATTGACATTGATACTACAGGATCAGGAACAAAGATTGATTCCTGCAACAGATAATGTAATGTATCATGTTCCAACAATTACAGGAATGTAAAAATATTTATGTCACAAAGCTCTCAATACCATGGATAACTGCAATTTAGGATCAGTGACGAACGTGTCTCCACTAGCACAATCCACTCCAAACAAGGCAAAAATGTCACCAGCATATACTTCATTAACATCTTCCAATTCATTTGCATGAAGACGCACCAAGCGAGACAGCCTAATCTACAACAATGATTAACAAATACATAGTAGAGATGTGAGAAAATGTTTGTGCACAATTAATGTTACTTTCAGTAATTTAGAAATGAACTAGAACTATAAGAACAATACTCCAAAATAATAAAAATATTTTCACAATATAGTATGCAGACAAGTATTCCATGTCAGTTAAAAGTAATTAAAATAAGTTCACAATGGCAATGTATGAACAAACATTGTTCTCTCACGCCATGTAACCACAGATCATTATATTCAAATTTCATGACCTGATCTGAGGGGTTTGGGATACCATTGTATTTCTTCACCTGCCAAGGTCTGGATGTAATAAAAAAGAAATGCACCTTTGTAAGACAAACATTAACTTAAATGTTGCTGCCCCTATATTACAATATTTTAGGGAGGAATTCTCTCCACTAATGTGAAAAAGTTCATTGAAACTTGCACCCAAAGAAATACTCACAAAATGTTGTTTTTTTAAGGCACAGTATTTTGTAAGTAATATTAACAGCATCTTTCTAAATGGGATATTTACTTTTGAAGTTTGTACTCTTGTGGAATAATGAATGACGATTCATTCTGCTTCTATGGTCATTAATGGGGAACAGAGAGTTACAATATTTGAAAGCCATTTCAAATCTATGAAAATACCTTCTTCCTTGTTCTAACGTTGAAAATATTATCCCCCTTTTGAAGCATTCCTTGATATGATCTTAGATATGTCAGCTGTCCAAATTTACCAGCTTCCAATTTAAAAGCTAAACCAACGAAGGGGTTTGCATCACTTCTAGTGGGATCCAACAAAATTTTCTCAGGTTCCTCCCTATAAGAAAAAGTATATATTACACATAAAGCCTCAAATTTTGTATTTTCTTATTCATGCTAGGCCAGGGCTTTCAGAGGATGGGGTAGCTGGGACAACTTGCTCCAGGCCCCCCTTAAACAGGGCCCTAAAAATTTATATAAAATATATTTCCTTCAATACATTGGGAGGGGGGGGGAGAAGAAAAGGACTGTACTTGAAATACAATTAACTTTTAAATATATTAATAATAATAATAATAATAATAATAATAATAATAATAATAAAAAATAAATGAACAAAATAAAACTATTATTATTATTGTTAATAATAATGAAAATTATTATTAACAAAAATAATTAGAGGGAACTTTTGTTTGAAATAACGAGCTTCTCTGAATCTACTGCCCAGGCCCCTTGTTTTCTCTGGGCACCCCTAATGCTAGATACAAATTTCTAGAGAGCCATTATTTGATTCATATGTAATGACTTAGTAAGATTAAAGTTATCAAAATGAATCTTGAAATAAGGATAGCACAAGCAATACAATATGTAAAATGATTTGATCTAAATACAAATCAGTGCTATCAGCCAAATTTTTAACACTACAATGTTTTGTTTACAAAATTGCTAAATAAAGAGACAAAAGTCAAACAAGGCCACCAGCCTTGAATCCAAACTCTTATAATAAATATATAAACAAACGTGTTGTTTCCGACTTGTACAAGACTTTGAATGAGACTCCATTTGAAGCACAAAATGACCTTTTTAATTAATATTTAAAATAAGTATTTGATATAATCGTGAGTATATTGCATACCCTGAGGTTTCTCGTAAAGCATAATTCTTGACTTCTCCAGGATGTGGGAGATATCTAAGAACAGCATCAAGTAATGGCTGAACCCCTTTGTTTTTCAAAGCAGTTCCTACTAAAACTGGCGTGAAAGCACGTTTTAAACATGACCTGCGTATCGCATTTTTAATGTCTTCTTCAGACGGAGTTTTTTCCTCTGCAAAACAAATGTTAATTATCACATGTTGTTTAGGTGAATTAACTTGTCGAGCCAAATACACAAGAGCTAATAATAGTTACCTAAAAACAGGTCTCCCAAAGTCTCATCAACATTACTAACGTGCTCTATCAATTCTTGCCGTTTAGCTTCACATAATGATCTCATATCTTCTGGTATCTCATCTTCTCTTACAATATTTCTACAATCAATAAGATAATGTCAATTACAGAGGACAGTTCAAGGGAATACATAAAAGGCATCACAAAATAATATATTGCAGTCATACCCATTGTCACCTTCAAAGTATAATGCTTTTCTGTGGATGAGATCAACAACACCTTTTGAATCACTCTCGAGACCAATTGGGAGTTGTATGAAAGCAAAATTATGATGTAATTTTGATCTGAAACAAAAACATCCCAATTTAACA
This sequence comes from Teleogryllus occipitalis, assembly GCA_011170035.1. Taxonomy (NCBI): domain Eukaryota; kingdom Metazoa; phylum Arthropoda; class Insecta; order Orthoptera; family Gryllidae; genus Teleogryllus; species Teleogryllus occipitalis. The sequence continues at coordinate 59,239 of BLKR01003902.1, forward strand.
CAGATTTAACAACAACTAAACATAAAACAAATGCAGTGAAATCTAATTTCTTCAGATTCTGACATGAAATCGAAAGAACTTGACAAGAAATAGAAACTTAAATTATATGCACAGTTAATTGAGAAAAAAGGGGGGATAAGGAAATTGTTTTTTTTCATGGCCTACACAGTGGCCATTACCTTCAAAACTAGGGGTCAGTATTCAATGAGGAAAATAAATGTGTTTAAGATCAATAACAAATAACCAATAAAACACACAATATGACTATCACTGATAAATACTAGCGATTTTATCTGAATTTAACAGTAAATGGAAGAAGTTAAGCCAGTTAATTTTTAGAGATATACCAAGACTGTACTCCTGCTTTCAAAACAAGAACAAAACAGATTGCATCATGATCTTGAATGTTCTAACCAAAGGCCACATTGACATCTATAGGCATTCATCAGGAAACTATGTTTATATCACTTTAAAAGATTAAATATCAATGAAGTACAAATATAGTAAGTTATAAAAAGCCAACCACATTTTTTCTGCTATATTACACTATTACCCAACTTAAAAATAATTTCTCACTTTCTATACAAGCAAAATAAAAATTAAGACAAAAAATAAAATAAAAAATGAAAACAAGCGTGTGTTTTCATGACAATGTTCTGAATGATATTTTTTTAACAATACTCCATATTCTTCAACAATATCAGTCTTCTTTTGAAACCCTCCTTTCATTTTCCAAGCATAGTTTGTTATCTTTTCAGAGTAGATCTACGATGTTCTATGAATTATATTGCTCATATTTACACCATGACTGCAGAAAGCCAGTGGTTTTATGATAACACAACAATGGATCTTTTTTTCTTCATTACAAATTACCCTTCTCCCTAGTTACACCCCCTGGAACTATTGGTTAATAGTATTTGCAAGTTTCTTAGTGTTCAAAACTGGTTATTTTCTTTGAATCTATACGAAAGTGACTAATCTGAATGCCATGCTTGAAATCATCTTTAAGCACTGGTTTGAAGTAGCATTTGATGGGGCACAAACATCTCTTCAAATTATCAAATCATTTTAAATTAACTGACAAATATCCAAAATTCACACTAAAACAAATCACAAATGTAAAAGAAAAATGAATAAAGAGGAAAGCAAACCTCAACTGAGAAAGCACACGTTCTGGATTAGCACCCAATCTGTCCAACTTGTTTATGAATGCCAAGAAAGGTACATTGTATCTTTTCATCTGCCTGTTGACAGTAAGAGTTTGACTTTGTACCCCACCAACAGCACATAGCACCAATATAGCACCATCTAATACACGCAGAGCTCTTTCCACTTCCACAGTAAAATCCACATGACCTACAAAGAAGCAGAAAAGTAAAGGACATTAAAATAACATATTATCAAGTCTAAAAAATTTAAATTATTAATAAATTATAATAAAAAAAATTTACAAAAGAAAATTAATATTAAAATTTAATATATTAGTTAAAGTTTCAAAAATGATTTCCTACAGATTAATGAATTGTTGAAGAAACAAAAAAGGATTAATGTAGCAAAAGTAGTGGGCAATTATATCAACTCCTTTTAAAATAAAATAATTGAATTACAATAAAATACCTGGAGTGTCAATAATATTAATATTATGATCTTTCCACAGAGTGTATGTTGCAGCAGACTGAATTGTGATGCCTCGCTGGCGTTCTAGCTCCATAGAATCCATCGTAGCTCCAACATTATCTTTCCCTTTTACCTATACAGAAATTTACTTCTACAATACACAATAACAGCACAACAATCAAGCAAATCAGAGAACACAATAAAACTTACTTCATGCATTTCATCAATTCTTCCTGTGTAATATAATATTCTTTCAGTTAATGTAGTCTTCCCAGAATCAATATGAGCAGATATTCCTATATTTCGTATATGCTCTAAATCTTTATGTTCTGCATACTTTGCGTATGATGACATACATAAAATTCGAGCCTAGAAGTCAAGTTATCCAATGGATTAACACTAAACTATTTATTCTTCTAATATATAACCTCACTCTGTAAAAATACTCTACTGCATTACTTACCTCTAAAGTTTTCGAGCGGAGATGCGGAAGAAGATACAGCGGAATATTCTTCCGCAGTAACGTAAATATCGTCATGTTAAATGCCTAAAAATAACTAGAAATTAAGAACTAACGTACGTTACTGGAATATGCACCTTAACCTTAGTTTCGCCCACCGCCGGCACCCTCCTCCCTGTCCTGTCCCTGCCTGCGAACACGTGAATTTGAGTGGACGCCAAGAGGCAACGCCCACACACTCTCTTGGCAAACGATGTAACCGAAACCTCCGAAATGGATCTCACCAGTTAGTGTAGCCATCGAACTACAGACTTCGCTACCACGTACCATTTATTTCCCTCTCAACATTTAAAAGACCATAATTGAAAAGAAGGAACATGCAATATAGATTTTATACAAGAGGCTATTTAAGTGTATAACGACTCAATTTGGTTGACTTTAGTCTTATATTTGCAATAATCATATTTCAAGCTCGCATCGTCCACCAGCTAGCAATGTCATTTATCGAGTAGTAATGACAATTAACGCAGCCTCCGCAGCGCGTTTCTACATTAACGCAGGCGCACACGCGATCTCATCACGGTGCGCAACGGAGCGCGCGCAGACGGCAGAGAGCGCACAGCGCGGTGCGGTGCTGCGTTGTCCGCGGGCGGGTGGGCACAGGTGGCTTAATTGCCACCTTCAATAACGCGTCGACTCCAGAACCTGGCGGCCCCATTAGCCGGGCTATGAAGCCGGCCTATTCGGTTCCACCGGATTAAGTTTTAATCAGGTGCTAGTCGGGCTAGCAGCGGGCATGGCCTCTCATATTACTCCCCTAACGTACTCAAACCTACTGCTCACCCCTCTACTGGGCTCCGTTAGGACCTATGGTCACAATGAAAATGCCGCGTACCTGGAGAATGACGAAACCGCGAAAGACGTCAATGTTTTATGTAAACATATGACGATAAAATACAGACTAACAACTACAGGACAATTTAAACTTTCAAACTGAGAACTTGAAAATGACGATGAAATATCATTTACCAAAAAAATTACCATCAGTCATAAGTTAAGGTAGGCGACGCCAGTGAATAAAAAAATCTCAATGTTTGACAACTCTATTGATTGAAATAATATGTTCTGTTACTGACGTTCAAAGGATCTTACCAAACACTTCCTAAAATTTACGATATATGATTGAAGCAAAAAAAACAACATAACAAATACCATATTACGTGTGGCATCTCAAAATTTACTCTCGATTATTCTTATTATGGAGAGGGGGATGGTTGGAAGAAAATTGCTCTGAACGAATACTACTTTTATTGGGGGTGTCTTTTCTCTTTATTTATTGATTATGATTCTAAGAGACTTTTTATTGAACATGAGAATTTCATTCCGACGCATCTTCTACAACGCACTTATTCTGCTTGGGAAGTCATACCGAGTGCTTGGGGTATAACTCCGCCAAATGCATTTACAAGTTGAAAGAAATAGTAGTTCTCATAACAGAAACACGAAATTCAATTGATTTAATGCAAAAAATAAACTTACAACTCTGTGTTTAACACCGTGAGACCATCCCTCAGAGTGGATAGTTGCTCCGCTCCCTTCAAAGGATGCCTCCACAGTCTAAAACACTTGAAAGAATTAAGTGCACACACACACACACAATGAGCAGATATAAGAGTTCACACAGTAATGGCATGCTTTGGATAAATTTAGAGGTTAAAAATTTCAAAATCACAACCAAATTGATTAAAACTAATACTGTACGTATACATCAGTCATTTGTTAAATGCATAGGGCATACTCGTACAGTGGTTAAAACGGTGGCTAGTCCCTACATCGCAACAGTAGAAATGTTCTCCACATCAACACTTTCGCGTTAGAAGGATCTCGTGGTTATTCTGTTTTGTTCTGTCCTTGTACGAGTGATTTTAGCGAAAATTATGGAATCGCATAAAACTGCCACAATGGAGAAAGTGAAACATGTTAGAGGGAAGAATTTTTCAGAGAGAGAAAATGTTTTTGCTATACATCGTCAAACAACATTTGGGCGTAATTGAAACTAAGGTTACCAATGGAGTAGCAAATAAAGCGAAAGCTGATTGCTGGAAAAAGAAATGCCAAACTTTCAATGCGCAAATAGATAGCGGTTCGCGTACGGTGAACCAATTGAAAACCCTATATAAGGGCATGAAGGGTAAGGCAAGAAAATACAAGAGTACACAAAAATTAAATTATTACAATAGTAAAAAGATGATTTTTAAATGTTGAATTAATTTCCATGTGTCTCTCCTAACTTTAATTTTCAGATTAATATGTACAAAACTGGTGGTAGTGGTGCTAGCAGTGAGGCTGTAGATCCTGTACACGAGAGGGTTGTAGGACTAGAGCAAATTACTCCGTTGACAAACGAATTTGATAGTGATGCTGTGAATCGCTAGTGAATAATTACGAGTTATCAGTGTGTGAGATGGATGTGCCTCAAGCAGTGGATGTACCAGTGTTCGAGATTAATGTGCTCAAAACATTGGAATTAAATAGTGACATTAAAAGGACTTCACATCACGAAAGTAAGTGAAATCAAATTAAAAATACACGAGACAGAATTGAAAATGAAAGAAGAAGAAGAACTGGAAGCAAAAAGAAAGAAATACGAAGCTGATGAAGAAGAATCTTTTTTGAAAAAAGAAATTTTGAAAGTGGAGCTGGAAATAGCACGGGCAAAATTACGCGAGATGAATAATCGATGACATCTTAATTTTGTATTTTGACTCGTAACCTTGAATACATTTTTAATGTTCTTGTATATCCCATCCAGTGTTTGAATGTTCAGTGTTTCCCACGTTCTCTCATCCATTGTTTCATTTTGTTTTAAAAGGTATATCAAATGCTTTTTAATATAATAAATAATTGTTTGCCTTTTAATAAATAAATGTTTTAACTTAACTCGAGCATGTTTATTGTATATTAAAAATATTACCATTAAATTCTTAACCTTCTGACATTAATTTTTTAATTTTCCAGTTAACTTTCAAGTATTTTCTAAACAATTCCCATGGCTTATTTCTCTCCTGTAATTTATACCTCTTATTTGAAGCTTTTAAAAATGTTTTCGCCAGTTTTCTGATACGAGTGAAGTGGTAACAGGTGGTACTTGGGACGAGGTATTCACAAAACCTGAAGGTGAGTTGAAAGTGATTGCAAATTGGCAGAATAATAATTGAGTTTCAATTGTAATAAAACTTTTGGTAGCGACAATTAGTGTCTGCAAATGGTATTTTCATAAAAGAACAAATTCAAAATTGAAGACTTGTATGATGAAGTTTTTCAATAAAATAAGGTACTCTATTTTGTATTTTATAAAATTGGAATAATACAGTGAAAAATGGTTATTGAAGCTTTATTATGCATTGTTTTATTATTCAGTTTTGTATAGCTACTATTTTGTTTCGCTTATTTATTATCTGGATGATTTTTATGATTTTACTTTATTGATTTTACAAATATCAACCTACTGTAACCTTGCTAAAGCAGGAGGCCTTTTCCCCTATGCAGGATGTAATAATAATATTAATGAAACAAACGGGTATTCTTAATACTTCTAAAAACATTTATTTTAATTTACATATATATGTCATTATTATCAATAATGTTCCAAATTACCGTCTGGCAAACACAGTATTAATTAGTGCTGTTCTTGTTGCATTTCCATTGTAAGGAATAGGATCCACAGGCACATCATCTTCAATATCAACATCACAACCAGATTCATTGTCATCGTGATCATTAGCTATGTTATGGAGTACAGCTGTTGCTACAATGGTTGCCAATGTGGTACTGATCTTTGTTCTCATTCCCAGTGCCAAGACAGGGAATCTCCTCTTCGAAACACCAAATAACCTTTCTACAGGATTTCTTGTAGCTATGTGACTGACTTGGTAGTATCGTTCAGTTTCTGTAGTGGGATGAAGAAGTGGTGTCATTAAATAATTTCTACAGGGGTAGCCACTATCCCCCAAAAGAAATGAGTTGGGATGTTCATTGCTTTCAAATTTTGCTCGTAACAGATATGGATCGAATATGGTACTGTCATGAACAGATCCAGGCCAACGTGCTACAACATCTATTATCCTTAGGTCTGCTGTACACACAGCCTGAACATTAATAGAAAAATAACCTTTTCTGTTCCTGTACAACTCACTCAAGCGTCCACCAGGACTTTCTATTTTCATATGGCTACAGTCTATAGCACCAATAACATTAGGAAAACCTCTAATTTCAAAGAAATCCTCTTTTTGTTGCGTCTTTTTTCAGGCATAAAAATGAATATTTTTCTCAAACGTGCGATACTTATGGTCACAGATTTTATAATTCTACACACTGTACTCTTATGAATACGAATGTGGTCTCCTAGCACAGTCTGAGACGCTCCTGTTGCGTAATAGCGCAATGTAATAAGTAATTGAGTGCTCGATGACACAGCCATACTTCTTGAAGTCTGCTTCTCAATGCGAGACCCTATTATTTCCAAGATAGCCATGAATGTATCTCTTGATAACCTAAATCTACACTTAAAATCAACTTCGTCGAAATCTTCCAGAGCATTTGATCTATCCCGAAATATTCCCTATCCCGAAATGTTCCCTATCCCGAAGAACTCAGGAAGATACAAGGCAACATTACATTCTATACACATACGCATTCTGTCTAAAATGAGATAAAAAATGAAATATGATTTATTGGCACATAAAACCGTTTAAAAAACCAAGTAACAAAGCATTGACCTGTTCACGAGCCTAAAAATGCGAACTCTTTTTATTTGATAATTTGAACAAAATTTCACATTTATATAATATTTTCAAATATTTAGATATTTTGCTTTATACTTATAATAAATTTAACAAAGTTAAAATGTTAATATGGACAGTGTTTGTGAATCTTTTGCAATTTCTCAAAACAGCTATATGTGCGTGACCAAATGGGGATATAAAAAAAATATTTTTATATAATTAAAGCTTTATACAACAATAATATGCATGTTTTACTAACACATTCACGTTATTCTTGAACAACTGAGAATTTTCATCGGTGATTTACATTTAACATTTTCGTTAATAATGTACATCTTCTAATTCATTCGACGATCTAACAACATTCCTATCAGTTTTTCATAATTTAAGATTTTATATAAAATTGTTTATTTCCAGCTTAATATTATTATACACTAATTTTCGGAAATTATCAAATTTCATAAAAACACACTTTTCAGGAGCATCATCAAGTTCTGTGGCGTCCAGAGAAGTTGTAATCCTACCGATTTCAAATTCTAGATGTCTATCTTGGTTGTGAACACCAAAGTACACACTTTCACTATAAAAAAAGAAAGTTGAATTATCTATCACTTTTTCTATTTTTTGTATAAACGATGTATAATAGACCACTTATACACTGTATAGTAGATCACTCCGTTGAGGTGAATCCTTCTGAACCTTATCAATTAAATCTGTGTTTATACAGAAAATAATTCCGTTCGTTAAGATAAAAAGAAATGAGTTCCGTTACGTGCTGCTACCTGGCGTATAGTTTTCTAAACACTTGAAACCCTGGCAGCGCACGATCCCGAGCAGCGCTCGGCCAAACCTCTGCGTTCCCTTTGCACGCGCACCGAAGGGACGCGACATTGATGATGTTTTCAAAACATCAATTTTTTATAAAATTATCGACGTATTTAAACATCGATTGTTTGAAGCTGATATGTTTCTAACATCAATGTTTTGTGTTCGATATTTTTATGAGGTTGATACTTTATTTTTGAGTGAAAAAATACCACCATAACAAAAACTTGTAATGATTTTGAATAACTAGGTCATTCTTCAGATGAAAGTGAGAAAGGATGAAAGATTATGAAAATAGAGATTTCGTCGATAAATACAGTCTACATTATTTTTGAATTAACGAATCAGGTAATAACGCTTTTGTTTATTGCCCTGATACTGTTTTGATTTTATTTTGACAGTTAAATCTCAATTAAAAATTAATAAACGCGACCACCGTCAAATTACCTCCCCCCGTGAATATTAATAGCAACTAAAAATTATATTAAGGTGTTAAAACATTTATGGTTTAGTTCCAAATGATTTATTAACATTGATATTTCAATTTTGAATATCGCTGTTCAGAAACATTAAGCATCTCTGGCATTGCTTGCACAGCGTGTCATGCCAGTCATCCAGTCACCCCATGTCACTCAGCGTTGTAGGGAAAGTAAGTATCAGAAATATATACAGTACCGAAGCACAGCGCCTCCTAGTGACCAGAAGATTACATTTCATTAATGTGTCTGATAACCAACATTTCATTAATGTGTCTGATCATCGTTTTTCCCAGTTGTTTCATCTAGCGTTTAAATGAGTGCAAAAATCAGGTTTTATAAATAATTTGTATGTGTGAGATACACCGCGTTTACTTACACGTAATATTTAATATTTTCCAGTTCATTGTAATCCGTTTAAAATCATCTCAATTAAAAATAATTGAAATCACGTCGCACTCGTTTATATTGTTTTTGCGTTAAGTAAATAATGTAATATATGTTTTGATGTGTATTATTAATGTGTGACATTTATTTTCATACTCGTGAGATACATTTGTGATTGCAACAGAAAATCGTAAATTGCGCTGAGATGAACGTAGATAATGAAGTTATTTCTTGACACAATTGATGAAACGATGAGATGTTTCAAAGAATTATATTTTTTAAATGAATAAATAAATGAATTAATTAAAATGTATAAATTAATAAATGAATATCTGTACTGAAATTTAATCGTATCAATTTTTCGCGAAGTAAGTAGACTGCGATCTATCTCCCTGTCTCTGTTTATGCTTCGGTCAGCATTCTCATATATTCATCATTCTGTAGTTTATTTTGATTTTCGAGGTTTAGAATACATTCTGGGACTTTCTGTACTGGTGTGCATGTGAATAAAATATGTATGCGAGGGTCACTACCATAGTTTTGAGTTTACAAATATGTGGATTATAATTTTCCTAGAATATTTCATCCCATTCTGTAAGAATTTGAACCCCTTGCAGACCAAATCTTGGCTGTGGGTCTGTTGGAGACATTTAAAGTCTTTGCTATATTCCACTGCTGTGAATAATAGCTGAAATGTGACATATCGTACTGTGAGTTAGTTCGCACTACTCCAGGTAGGTCTGAATGTGTTCAAGACTCAGTGGGAAGACGAGGAGAGGGCTGTACACTTGAGCAGGTGGATCACTTCGAAACTTTTTGTGTTAGGTCAGCCAATGATTGAAAGCGTGAGTATGCGTGAGCTTGTGCGTGTGCGTGCGCGCGCGTGTAATCGAAAAGTGGCCGAATTCAATTTTACGTGCCTGAGATTTTATTTATCATATTCATCTATTCAGACAGGAAAATAAATGAATTCTGCTTGTAGTGTATCCTTGCCCTTGCTTGCCATGCCTTACGCCGAACTGCCCAAATCCACCTTCTTCGTTCCCACACTCCTCGCTCTGTGCTGCCTCTGTGCTATCATCCTGAAAGTTTCATATCAATTCAAAAATGTAGTGGAAACACACATTGAAAAAACCGGGAGCGGTAGCTCAGTGCATCAACTGATGTCACTGCAGTGCCTCTGACCGGGAGGTCCTAGGTTCGAGTCATGACGACGGCAGGATTTTCGACACTAGCTTTTCAGCTAGGTCGAATTCAGTCGCTGTCTGGAGGAAAATTCTAGCGGCCGGCTGCTCTGATCGGTAGTTTTCCGTGGTTTCTCCGATCAACACCAGGCGAATGCCGGAGCAGTACCCTACCAAACGGGCCACGGACCACGCGCGATCTGTCCTTCTTCCTTCTCCTATCCTCTCCCCTTACACATACACTTACACTTACATCCACTACACTACCACATATTCCGGGAGATCGGTCGGGAACTTAGAGCTTGTCCCGGCTGGGGCGGTGCCCCGCTGGTGAGAGAGTCCTGGTTGTGGGGAAACCCCACTAGCCGACGGTAGGTCGGTGCCGAATCTCGCCATCCAGCGGGGGAAGATCACCGCCATCTCCCGCGAAAAACATGCACTACACTAACGTGAATAATGACCAAAGCAGTTGATGCTCCCGGAAACACGAAAAATCAATCAATCAATCACATTGAAAAACGAAAATGCGTCTTCAAACTGCACTGAACTGCATAATTTATTTTCGGCAGAAAGATGCGTATTGTGAGTTTCTCACACCAAAAAAGTGGATAATTCTTATCCCAATTCGAAGTAAACAACTTTCTCCAAAACCTTGTGTAATCAGAATCAACATTTTGTACGTGCTTGATGCCGAAAAATTGGTTTACGGTGAAACGTCTGTTCGTCAATAAACAACGCTAGCGACTAGGCAAGACTTGCAGCAAAATTAATATTCGCCAATTAATGTAGGTCATGTCGCAGTCCATTGAATTGAAAATGAACTTCTTTTATTGTGTGTGTGTGTGTGTGTGTGTGTAGAGGGGGGGGGAGGTACTTTACATGAAGCTCCAACAACATTTTAAAAATTTTCTCAAAAACCCACGAAATAAACTAGCTTACGACGTAAAGCAGCACGACGTAAATTAGATTACTCCAACGATGTAAGCTAATTTACTTCCAAATGAATATGGCCTAAAACTCAGCAATATGGATCTTAATGAAATTAGTAAAATTATAGGTTCCTCTTGTAATTAACAATCAAATGATATTCTTTTTCTATAAACTCTCTTTTTATAAACTGCTAATATATTAAACATTATATTCGTAACTTGCCTGATGATGGGGCTAACCTCGCTCCGAAACGTCTCTAAGATATGAACATAAAGAATCTGATGCAAAAAGGAATATAATTTCAATAACAGAGCAATCAATAATTTTACTAAACCACACATTGGCAATCATTTCTTTCAATACCTAATGAATTTCCCGTATGTTTCTGTGTTGTTTTTTTGTTGTTGCTTGGGTGATGCTAGCTTCAAACCGAAGATCGTGCACACAGGTACAACATTTGCGAAACGCAATGAACGGGGAAGGCTGGGCATAAAGTGTTGGCCCCCGTACTCGCCCATCGCGGCGCGGGAGGCAGCGAGTGCGTCGGGGGCGGAGGCGCCGAAGGCAGGCGGCGCCTTTGGGGCGGCGCGGCGGGCTGACCAGGCGTCGCTCGTGCCCGAGGAAGATAACGAGGGTGGGAGGGAGCGAGGAGGGAGGCGCAGCGGGCGGGAGATAAACGCGGGCGAAGCGATTAGGCCGTGGGGCCCGGGAGGCCCTGCTTTATTGCTTACTCCCGTATGGGTAATCCAACTTCCCATCCCGCCGCCGCCCCGCCGCCCCTTTTAATTCCCGCAAGGGTAATATAAAAAGCCGTAACCTGCGATTTTCAGATATTCGCGCACTGAATAAAAATTAGTTCGCTGACAAACTTTCTATTACTTCATTAAAAGTATTCAACCTCTTCCAGATTGTTCTGCGCGCGGCGGCGGGGCAGGAAGCAGCGATGTGAGGTGAGAAGGGAAATGGCGGGGCGGGCAAAGGCGGGGCGGGCAAAGGCGGGGCGGGCAAAGGCGGGGCGGGCAAAGGCGGGGCGGGCAAAGGCGGGGCGGGCAAAGGCGGGGCGGGCAAAGGCGGGGCGGGCAAGGGCGGGGCGGGCAAAGGCGGGGCGGGCAAAGGCGAGGCGGGCAAAGGCGGGGCGGGCAAAGGCGGGGTGGGCAAAGGCGGGGCGGGCAAAGGCGGGGCGGGCAAAGGCGGGGTGGGCAAAGGTGGGGCGAGCAAGGCAAACGCGGGGCGGACAAGGCAAAAGTGGGGCGGAAAAAGGCGGGGAGGGCAAAGATCGGGCAAGGCGGAACAGCACCTGGTGAGGTGGGAAGGGTTGGGACAAGGCGAATAGAGAGTGAACAAAGCGAGTCGGGTGGGGAAAAGGCAGAGGAAGGCACGGCGGGGCAGGGCCGTGTAGGACAAGATGGGACGTGGCGAGGCGAAGCGGGAGAGACAGGATAGGGCGGGAAGGATCGAGACGGGTCGGGGAGGAGAAGGGAAGGGTGTTCCATCCGGGAGCGGGGATATGGAATGGGGACACGGAGTGATGGGGAGCGGGTAAAGCGCTGGGGGAGGTCGGGGAGAGAGGAGAGGCGCGGCAGGAACCGGTGCTGTGCAGGGGCGGGGTGTGGGCGGCGGCCGTCGGAGCGTCGGATGAAGATTTCGCGGGCGCGCTTTGCGAGCTCGCAGCAGAGGGCGGGGGCGGGGGCCCGGGGGCCCGGCGGGGGTTCGAAGGTCGAAACCCCGAGGGGCGGGAGCCACCCCGTGAAATTGGCCAGTTCCCGCCGCGCCGCCGCTCCGCGCCCCGCCACGCCACACCACACCACACCGCGCGCACCGCAGCCGCGCTATCGATTGATCTCTGCCGCCGGGCGCCCAGGGCGGCGCGGCAGCGGCGGATCGACGGCGGCAAACGGAGCGGCCGCGAAGAAGACGGCGGTGAAGATCAAAAGTGACGAAAGTGGAAAAGTAAAAGCAGGATCTGGATATGAACGAAAATAGACTCGGCAAAGTAAACTTGTATTAACACACACAAAAATGTTATTGTTGTGCCAATTGAATGGGGTCAGTGTGTAAATTTAGGTTATGCGCGAATGCACATTGTAATTACTCCGTAAGAGATTTTCAAATATTCAGCTTGTCGATCTGCTTCTGAGGTTCTAGATGAAGTCGTTTAGTATTTATTACATTTCTAATAAGAGCAGCGCGTAGGCAGTTTTCAGAATACAATATGATAAAACTCTTACTTTGACAAGGAAGAGGAAGCATATTGCAGTAGACGCTTCTGCGTGCGGGGTTTACTATCATATTCTCGATGTAATATTTCTTTTAACTACATTGGAAATAGATGAAAGAGAAAAATTCATATTAGCAGCTTATTGAATAATCTTTTGGCAACGCACACTTTCACTTTCGATTTACTTTTCTTAGTTAGTGTGGATCGATGCTGTGGCGATCCATGTGATGTGATGTCAATGTGATGTCGATGGGAATCAGCAGTTGTAAGTAGATGCGGGCATAACATGAAGTGCTTGAAAATGGCTGTGAAATGATGAAAGATCGTAAGAAAGTAGAAGGAAAATGCTGGCGGTGAAATTGTGAGGTCGTTTAGGGAAAAACCATGTCCTTAGGGTGACGTTTTGAAAGAAATGAACGGCATCGGAGAAAGGAGCAACATATCAACAAAAGTAGTGCGCCAAAAGAGTGAGATCAAAGGATTGCGACGATGAGAATGATCAATTGTAGAGAGTAAACGAAAACCTTTCACAGGTGATTGGTGAAAAGGAATCACTCCCCCCTTTCGGGTAAAATTATTTAATTACATTAACGGAATTGATCAATCTTATGAATAAGGGGTGGATTTTAATGGAATGTATTGTTTTTCGTTTCACTTTTGGACAATGCCGTTTGGTGTAGAAATTAATTTTATATTATGACAAAAGGAAATGAATCATTTTTATAGGTAATTTGTTTTGCATTTTTCGTCGATTTCGACCAATAAGACATTTTTTACTCTTTTCTGTCATTTTTAATGAATTTTGCGCCGATTTGTATAGATTTTAATATCATGTTAGTGATACTTCCTTAAAATAATGCTTATGAGATGCAACAAATGTGTTCCACAGAATTCCTGAGAAGTTTTTCGATTTCTTCGCTCATAAAGTGTAATGCGAGCCGTTGTGATTATGTAATCTAAGGTGCCTGTGACACCTACCAATCACCGCCATTGTCGCTTCGGGCGATTTTGGGATAACTAAAGACAGAGATTTCCTGGGAAAGAACAGTTCTCACCAAACGTTTGCGAACTGAGTTCACTTGAACGATGGAAGAAGCCTCGATTACATCAATATCAAATCCAACAGCTTGAGATGTCCATCCGAATTGATTTTGATCACATTCTTTACGTCATTTTTCTTTGTTTTCAGGGCATTTTAAAAACATTTTTACAGCATTTCATTGATCATTTTTAGCGATGCTTTAGTTCATCAACATCCGCCCCTTACTTATGAATAACGCTCTCTCCGCCTTCACCCTCTCCGCCTTCACCCTCTCCGTCTTCACCCTCTCCGCCTTCGTCCTTTCCGCCTTCGCCCTATAGGTCGGGTAGAGCTTTCCCGGCTGAGGTGGTGCCCCGCTGGTGGTAGATACCTTGATGAGGAAAATCGCCATCCAGCAGGGGAATATCTCCGCCACTTCCACTTCCAACAAAACATGCACTGCATTTACCGGGCCAATGACCTTAGAAGTGAGGGCATATGACCTTAGAAGAAGACGCGCCTGGAATCAATAATGAATCAAGCAATCAATCCCCTCTCCACGCTAGCCACCTTCGCTTCTGCCACCTCTTCCTGCGCCACCTCCTTCTCCGCCATCTTCTCTATCTCCTACTCCTACATCTCCGCTACCTCAACTTCTGTAACTTCTTCCTTCGCCATCTCCTCCTCCGCTACCTCATCCACCACCTACTTTCCATCTCCACCTCCTACAACTCCGCTACCTTAACTTCTACCCCCTCTTCCTTCTCCACCTCCTTCTCCGCCCCCTCCTCCTCCGCCCCCTCCTCCTCCACCACCTCCTCCTCCGCCACCTCCTCCTCCGCCACCTCATTCTCCGCCACCTCCTCCTCCGCCCCCTCATTCTCCGCCACCTCCTCCACCACCACCTCCTCCTCCTCCTCCGCCACCTCCTCCTCCACCACCTCCTCCTCCGCCTCCTACACCTCGGCTTCTACCACCTCAGCTTCCACCCCCTCCATCCCAACCACCTCCGCCGCTACAGCCACTTCCGTCTCCGCCTCCTGCGCTAGAGTGCGCGGCGCGAGTGCGCCCAGCAGCCCGTTCACCCTTAACGGCGCGCCCTCCGTCTCTTAGCCGCAGTCGTTCACGCGGAACATCGATTTAGAGCGCGCGCGGCGCGGCGTGGCGCGGGCTCTCTATTTCAAGGGCAGTCAAATCGTGGATCACGGCTCCCCGGGGCCTCGTTGGGGCGGCGCGGGCGGGCCTCCCACGCGCAGCCGCTCGCCGCCGCCGCCGCTGTCAGAAAGATGCAAACGGCCTTTGACGCGCAAGACGAGGCGCGGTTGTGTTTGCTAATTATCTAATATATGCTGTAGCCAAACTTCATTTGCAAACGCAGAAGGCGTGGAGAGAGGGCTTTTTGTTAAGAAAACAAAATCCTGCGACACTCTCTTAATATCAGATTACTAAGGTATGAGAGGACCTCGGGAACCCTCCGCTTAATTTTTTTAAAAAATTTATATTAAACTTATATGATTAACGATAATTATATATTCATGCACCTTATAATATTCATGTGCAATCATTAAACAAAAATATTATTTAATTTCTGACTGTAAATGAAAAAAATGCGGCTTTCTCCCATTAACATTTGTATTTATTAAAAAAACCTATTTTATTTTTGTCTATTAAAGGCCAATAGATCTATACGTCATAAGACATCATCAACCATACTATTCTTTAGTATAGTTAGTCGTAAAATACTACAATTTCTTATGATACTATTCTGAATTTTGTTTTCGAGCAAATAATGCAGATTTTTTACCTACAGTCATAGGAGCTGTAAATATATTAAATTATAATAGACTCTTACAATTAATTGCGTTATATTTTGAACAATTGCAGATCATAAACAATATCACTCTGCCATTTTAAACCCTTAAGAAAGAAGCATCTACTCGCCTCTGAGCCCTACTGGTAATGCTATGATTAATATGTGTTTACCACGTGGAGACGATTTTCAGTGTCTTGAGTTTTTACAGTCCACCCACCCCTCTAGCTTACTTTAATTCGAACACTGAATTTCTCCACGATTACCAATGAGCACAGTCAGTTGTAAGTTTTACTCCCGTTAGTGCCTCTGAGAGCATCGCTGCATTACAAAATGGATCGTCACGGTTTCCGCGAGATGACTGGAATGCTATCTAAGAGGATTTCGGGGAATGTTGAGCAGAAATACTAGTGAAGATTAATAAAATGGTTGCTGATAAAACTGAATAGATAATGAAGTAAAATTGTCAAAGCTTTTCTGATATTATTAACCCTAGTAGTATTCATCCAATATGATTGATGGAGGAATAAGTTATAAGATTTTACCTGTTGATGTTTGATTTAAACCTCCAATTGAGCCAATAAGAATTGAAGATAAGCTACTACGAAGACTAGCTACGACGCTGTGTGGTAAAGTTTCCACGCCGAGAACATCCTTGTACAAAATCCTCATGATTGTCCAGCGCCTGCGGTATTGTGAGAGTGATCACTGACACTGAGAGTGGTCAGAAACGGAACTGACAGAATCAGAACAGTCAGAATTGTTTTAAAAATGTCTCATTTCAGTCCCCTTAAATCCCCTCAACGTTTGGCGTAGGTGATTCGTTACATTCTATTTACCATTACAATACCAAAACTCGCCGTATTTTGCCGCAGTATTACATAACTTTATACTGCGTATATTACGCCGTATATACGTATGTATGCGAGAAAGTAAAAACATGTTGAGCGAGGTTTACATTCATTTTTACTTCTTCGTAAACATACATAAATACGAAGTGATGTATTATTTTTTTCAATAAAACGGATTTGAAATTAAAGCAAAGAAAACGTTCATTAGAATGAAAGATTCAGCATTAGAAGGAAGATTCATCAAGAACGAAACGTTCATCATTAGAAGCAAAGAACGAAAATCATTAGTGTAATTAAGAAGACCACTGGTAAGACGTCACATCACAATGGGGAATAACGATCAACAAATGCTGCAGGACACATCTAACTCAGTTAGGAGATACACATGTAGAAAGTCCCGGAATGCACGAATCCACGAAGGATGAAAGAGAGATGAAGCAAAACATTATCAGATTCAAAGTCATTACTAATAAATGAAAAAAAAATCACATCGTTTAGTTCAAGGTTCAATTCAAATTATGTATTTTTCTCCTAAAAACACAACTTTTGCTTTATATAGAATTCCTTAGGCTATGCAGGTTGTCCCACCAACTATGGGCCACCCCCATAACGTCTAAACGGTTCAGTACATCGAAATGCAGTTTTTGCTGAACAATGCGGAATCATGGGGCAAGTTCCATGCCGTAGAGAAATTGTCTATAATATTTTTAGTTTTTGAGAAATTTAATCATCTTTGATTTTTTAAATGGAACTATATATTTATCACCAGCAATGGATAGACCATGAAAATAGAAATAAAATGATGTATCATATACTAATATTTTGATAGTGAATTGAGTATAAAATTAGACTTTCTGACGTGATTTTGAATGGGCAATCGTGTAGCAGCCCTTGCAACTCTCGCCTTCGGGAAAGGTGGCCTTCGCGGCGTCAAGACTTGCGTGGAGAGGAGAGACTGAGAGGCGTGGCAGTGGGAGATAAGAGGCATAACTACAGCATTCCTTGGTGTTGACACAGACATCACACAAGAAATACCGATTTTAATCAGAATACGAGAATTTTCAATTTATGTATTTGAATTTAAATTGTCTTCTACTGAAATTTCAAAATATCGATCGTTCCAAAGAATGATATAAAAAATTGTAGCGTAAGAAGATGATAATAATAAATATCATTTTAAACTGAACAATAAGTCAACCGCGTCTCTTCGTTGTTAAATTTCATTTTTAAATAAAATGATCACTCGTCCACTTTGCAACCATAAGACTGCTGTTCATAAATGGAAAAGAAAACAGTGTACTTCCTTCTTCTGCCGTGGATTTTCAAGTTCGTGGCAGCACTTGGCGCTATAAAGTTGCGACTGCAGATATGCAGTTTGGTTAAAGTTTGGAAAAATTTACACTGATAAAACTGTCAAGAGTATTTCAAAATTTTTATTGCTTTGTTCTTTTGGCACGTGTTTAAATAGGATGGTTATTAACAGTAAATAATAAGAGAAAATATCTACCTATCTATTATTTGAAGAATTAATCGAGGTATTACAATGAAAATTTTTAAGCATTCATTCGCTTCTGATGTTTTAAAATCATGGCTGGTTTCTGCACTGAGCTCGATTTTTGTAAGTTTGAAAATGACCTTTAATTTTAAAGTTTTCGATAATGTTAATTAGCATTGATTTGGAATTTCAGAAAAAGACAAGTTACATTTAGATGAACAAATAGACCATGAATAGCTGCAGTTACGCCTTCATCCTGCACGGCCACCGCTCTCACACTCCTCTCTCCTCAAAACAGTATCGACGCCGCGAAGGCCACCTTCTCCCAAGAGCGACTGATACAAATTCTGCCCATTTACTTGAAAATCTCATGCCAGAAAATCTAATTTTATACTCAAGTCACTATCAAAATATTAGTATATGATACATCATTTTATTTCTATTTTCATGATCTATCCATTGCTTAAGAGAAAAATATATAGTTCCATTGAAATAATCAAAGATGATTATATTTCTCGAAAACAAAAAAATATTATAGACAATTTCTCTTCGGCATGTTACTTGCCCCATGATTCTGCATTGTTCAGCGAAAACTGCATTTCGATATCCTGAACCATTTAGAAGTTATGGGGGTGGTCCATAGTTGTTGGAACACCCGGTATATGTGTTTTGTGTAAATGCTTCTTTGAGTTTTAAGTTATTGTAAGTTAGCAATGATTTCTTGTCAACATCAATATTCAACGCTCCCAACCACAAAGTCAAGAAATTCTTTAAAATTAAATTGAGAACATTTTGTAAGCAAACCAGTATTGAGATTTAATTTCGAAAAAAAAAACATTTCATTTATCTGACAGATTAATGTTACAGAGTGATGTGATATTGAGAAGCTGATCAGACTGAAGCAAAGGACGGCGCAAGTACACAGCTTGCTTCCCATAAATCTGGGAAGTCTAAGCAGTTGACAAATGTGACGTCGCAGCATCGAAAATCGATATGTTATTTCGTCGACGTTCTCCTCGTTTGTTCTGGCGTATTTCAGCACATAGTGTAACGTTCGTCTTGCTTCTTGAGTAACCGAGTTTTTCGTGTACTCGAGGTTCTCGTGTGGGCTTCAATCAATGAAAAATCAGTAAAGAAAATGGATGTCAGGATGGTTGATTACTTGTAAGGAAATAAAAGATCATAAATAAAGAAAAAGTTGGCATTAATTACAACTGTAGAAAGACGTTATTTCACAATGCAGTAATGTAAAGGGACTGAAAAAGAAAGAAATAGATATTAATGAGTAAGACTATGTACTGATGAAGTTGAAGATGAATAAGTTGATTGAAGTGGCATAAAGAAAGGAAAGTACACTACATACCGTAAAAAGTATTATGATGCTGTCTTAGATTTCACATTTTCCACAATCCGTAGAGGTGAAAAATTAACCAATGGCTTCTACATTAGAATCTGTCAATGATTGTGAAAATGTGTTTAGAAAAATGTTTCCAGAATCAATGTTTTATTGGATTATTTCCATGGAAACACGGGAGAAAAGGAAGATAAAACATTAAGGTCGCATGCCTTTGCATACATTGAGAGAAACACTGCGGAATGTTAAAAGATTCCATTTAAAAAAAATAGGAATTTAAAAAATATTTTATTCGATTTGCAGAGGCATATTATATTCTTATATAATATGCCTCTGCACATATAATAAAATATTTTTTAAATTCCTATTTTTTAAAGATTGACAGTTTCTGAGACTATGGATGACAAATTTCCACAACCTACAACATGCTGATGTACGAAAGGAGGATTAAAAATTTGATTGATATAATCTATGTTAGACAATTAATTATACATATTATTACTACTATTCATTTAGCACATTATTCATGTTGTATATTTTAACAAAATATCATTTGAATTTACAGAAGGAAGTGAATCGACCTTCACGTGGTCAGCATGTCCAGCCTCACCGCCAACAAAGACGCTCTGACCTGTACACAGCAGCGAAGTAAAATATACAATAAAAGCGAGAACTAAAAGATGCAAAGAGCCAACGGGAATAAAATATTGAGGTCGGCCATCGAGTAGCGTTCCATGTCGCCCGGCAGCGTCGCTGCAGCGCATGGCGCCGGCGCCGCGACGCCCTGGCCGGGGCCAATCCATATTAGAACAGGGCGCGACCCAGCCGATGAAAAATGCAGGGCGGGCGGGGCGTTTAACAGGAACACAAAGGACGCATCGGTTTGTAAACCCGTCCGACTGATAGAATTACCCATATTATTCCGTTAATTACATTTTTGAGCGGCATCGGCCAAGCCCGGGTCGTTTTCGCCTCCCGCTCCATCGCCCCGCCCCCGCCCACGCCTCCGCCCCCTTCGGCGTTGCACGCGCCGTTCGCCCCATCGCCCGCGCCCCTATCATCCCTCCCGGTCATCCACCCCCGCCCCCGCCGCCAATTGGCGGGCCTGCGCGGAACTCGATTAAGGCACTCCGGCGAACAAATGATACTCGTTATTACAGCGGATCGGCATGACCATATTGTGTTCCAGCAAGACGAGGTGGACAAGACAAAGAGGCGAGGAGACACAGAAAGAGAGAGGGGGAGACAAATAGAGAGAGAGGGGGGGGCACAGAGACGGAAAATGGAGTATGAAAAGAGGGGGGCACAAAAATATAAGAAATGAAGAGAATATAGACTAAACAAAAATTATTCGAAAAATAACAAAATTAGATAATATCAGCAACTGATAACATGTCACAAAGAGAACGGAGTAGGGGAAAATGGAGAAAAATATTTATGATTGAAGCAGGGAAATAAGAAAAGAATTTGTAAGATATTTTGCGAGAGAAAGTGAGGGAGTTTTGGTTAGCCCTAAAAAATCTCTACGAGGGAAACACTTCTTAAGTTAGGATGTATTTTCTAAACTAGAGTTTATTATTTAATGCGTTTGGTTTAAAGGACGCACAAATTAAATATACAATAGAGAAGCATATCTTATTCTAAGAAATAAATGCGCAAAACGCGTGTTATAATAAAACTCTATTTTTCTCCTCAGGGGCCAGTTTCAACAAAGACCTACTCGTCACCCCACCTGACATTTATCTACTCCTTATCATCCATCAAGTTGGGTCCTTAGGAGAGGGCGTTCCCCACTCCCTCACCATTTCGCTCTCTAGTTCGCCACGCCGGGACCCTACCTATAAAGATAACCCGCTGAGGTAACCACGGCGCTTTTCAGCTAGTTTATCGTTTATAGCATATACGCCGCTGGTCCTTGAAATCTTCTCGGATTGATAGTTAATGATAGGATAGGGCAGGAAATTATTGTTGGAGCGATTCGGTGGATATTGGCAGGGTAAACGGGAGTACCCCGGGAAAACTTGCCTTGAACCCATTTTTTCCACCATATATTCCATTTGGGACCGCCTGGGATCAAATCCGGACATCAGCAGAGTGCAGCCTGACCACTATGCAAAAGGCCGTCTCTCAAATGAGGCGTTATATGAAATGTAGAATCGGAAAGCGTTTGTTATTTTGGTTTATGCTTCATCTCATACAATAATTTATCTTCATTCACACCGCTCATTTCCAAAAACTGAAATTATTACTGTCTTGCTACAGAGTAGAGAGAAAGTTATATAACGTTGCGTGAAAAAATGGCAAATTTTCGGTAGAAAAACTCTTGTTATAGGGCCCTGATAACGAAAAAAAGGATAAATCCAGTTTCTAAATTGAGACAAGAATACTTTACCGAAAAATCGAATGACGGCAAAAACTCTGTCTGTCCGTCCGTCCGTCCGTCTCTCTGTCCGTCCGTCTCTCTGTCCGTCCGTCTCTCTTTGTCCGTCTCTCTTTGTCCGTCTCTCTGTCCGTCTCTCTGTCCGTCTCTCTGTCCGTCTCTCTGTCCGTCTCTCTGTCCGTCTCTCTGTCTGTGAAAAACGTTCAGCCAATTTTTTCCAAAACTGATATTCTCCAATCGATCGAGGCCCCTTGAATTGGAAACCGATATTTAAATTTTTGGGGGATACTTTCATATGAAGCCCCTGGAATATTTTCCAAATTTTCAAAAAAATGGCTCCAACGTTTTTAATCAATTTTCTGTTGAATAGTGTGAAGGACGTTTAAGGGAATGGTGCATTTGTTATCACATCTGAGATCAATTACTTTCCATTGGAAAACAATTGGTACAGTATCAATATATTGAATAGTATGAGTATTGAATACGGACAAAAAATCTATAAAAATCGTCTCCAACATTGTCAAAACTTTAAAACGAGATTCCATTTTTAAAACAGAAATTCAAAAGAACAATATAGCGATCGCATTTCTTTCCTTCTGATTTTAATAGCATCAGCTTTGGAACGAAGTGTCGAACATTGATATTTATGGATTACTTTGTATTTATGGTGCCTCAGTGCTATGGTCGTTAGTTTCACTTCTGCAATGCATGTATATCCTGAAAAATTGTAGTGCATTTATGTTCTCCTCTGCTAGAACGTGATATTCGGTGCCAATCTGTTCGTCAGCTTGCGGGGATTTCCCCTCCGGTGCGATCGCCAGCGGGGCACCGTAAAAGGCGAGAAAGCGCTAAAATCCCGACTGGTGTCCCGTCATGTGTGATTGTGAGGTGCATGCAAACCGGGAGAGGTGGCTCGGTGCTTCAACTGATGTCACCGCAGTGCTTCTGACAGGAAAGTCCTAGGTCCGAATCCCGACAGTGGCAAGATTTTCGACACTAGCTTGTCAGTTAGGTCGAATTCAGTCGCTATCTGGAGGAGAATCCTAGCTGCCGCTGTTTCTGCGATTAACACCTTTCTTGTCCTCTCCTAACACTTACATTAACATTCACTACTCTACCAAACATGCCGGGTGATTGGTCTGGAGCTGAGACATTCCGGCTGGGGCGGTGCCCCGCTGGTGGACGATACCTGGTTGCGGGATACCCCGTTAGTCGACGCCGGATCTCGCAATCGAGCGGGGAAAGAAGGCCATCTCCTGGGGAAAACATGCACTACAGTTACGGGAATAATAACCTCAATAGTTGACGCGTCCAGAATCACTGACAACCAACCAAGTGCATGCAAGTGTGCGCGGGTGTAAAGGGAGTGAAGAGAGCAAGGATGAGGATAGAAAGATCGCGCGCGATCCGCGGCCTGTTTCTTTAGGTTCTGATCAGGCAATCACCTGGTATTGATAGGATAAACCACGGAAACCAGCAATCAGTACATACGATAATTAAAATGCTGCTTCAGCTGCTGAATTCGACTTGTAGGTAGTGTCGACAAACTGACACTATCGGGACACGAATCCTATAAACTCCCAGTCGGAGTTACTGAGTTGACAACGGTTTTTACCTTGAGGTACCTCAGCTGGTTCAACAATCATACAAAGATAATACTTCGCATATGGGATGAAACATCGTTGTTAAGCTTCCATAACTTGCATTTTAGCTACGTTACCGCCCAGAAGCGTTCGTGAAGTGGAAATATTGATGCAGCTTCGACAACTTCTGTCAGCCATGCGACGCCGATGCCTGCGGGTCTGCCTTCAGCACTGTCCCTTGGGCAAATCTGTTGCTCTTTCCGGGCGTTTGGGTTCGTGTCCTCCCCTGCAATGGAAGATAGCCTTAAACGTTTAAGAATCTGACAAATTCTGGATTATTAGTTTCCATTTTTCATTTAAACTAGAGATGCTCCAAAATTTCATACTTTCACGCAGTATTTATAACGGGTTTGAAATATTATAATAAAGCATAAACAAGTGTAAAGCATAACAAACATTCAAAAGTGTTTCCTACCAGCTTTTTCACTTTCTTGCTACGGAATAGAGAGAAAGTTAAGACAAAACCTCTCTACGTTTCTCCGTTTCTCCATCTGTCTCTCTGTCTGTCCATCCGTCTACGAACAACGCTAGTGGCTAAACCATTCATCCAATTTTCTCCAAAATTGATATTCCGCGTTTAATCTGACTCATGTCACGGCCTCTTGAATTTGAAACCGATATTTCAATTTTAGGGTGTACTTTATACGAAGACCTTGAGACATTTTCCAAAATTTTCAAAAAATGGCACCATCGTTTTTGATTAAATTTAGATTTTGGATAGTGCAATGAATGTTTAAGAGAATGGTGCGGGGCCCATGTTCCTTGAAAATCCTAATTTTTCGAAAATTGCAAAAAAGTAGGTTTTTAAAAATTTTTCCGGATTCTTCTTATAACTAAAATATTAAAGATAGATATTTCCCCCCTAATTAAATACGTTTCTTTAAGATAGATTTTGAAATAAAGTCATGTACAATTTTTTCGAAAATCTTAGAAATTTTCGCGTAATATTACGTCAAAAATGGGCGAGAAAGTACGTGCTGTTTTAGCACAAGTAATTTTCTTCACGCTGGAATTCGATCTATCAGTTTTCTAAGTTGTCACGTCATTCGCGTTATCCCTGCACCACCAACCTCACTATTAAACTTATCTTCACAGCGTTTTGAAAAGTTGAACATCTGCATTTGCAATTTTCAAAAATTTACAAATTTTAATTAACATTATTTCAACTTCTAGTTTTAAAGAACAGATTTCATTAACGTAAATACCATCAATACTGTAGTTTTGCAATGTTTACTTTTTGTTTGCAATTTTTGAAATTACAAAGAGTTCGAGGATTTTTTAAACTGAAAACATTTTTTATAAAAAAAATTCGATTAAATTGAAGCAAAAAATACGCGAAAACTACTACTTTTCTCAAAACATTGTGCCCATGTAATCGTACCCACTACTAATTCCGTTCCCCGCTATAGCAGAGTGTTTTTTGACACGCCAGGATTTCTTTCAACATCTGAATCTAATTTTAAAAAAAAAATACTTTTATTTATGCTTAGGAAAGGTCTTTGTCATTTAGTTCGGCAGACTTGGAACTATTTATACAGGCATCAATATTTCCGAATGAACCCATTATGTCACTGCGAATAACAAAGAAACAACAAATATTTCGTTCACGCAGCCCAATAAATTCCTTCTACCAACGCCAACTTCCCCAATTCCAGAGCCAGCGATTCATCCCGTCCTCACCTAAACCCAATGCACCGAATCGCCACCGCATTTGCTGCGCGCAAAATAGACCCTTCATCACCCCGGGGACACGAAAACTCGTCCCTCGCAGACAGCTCCCCTTCCCGTTCTCACCACCGACCTCTCTCACCTCCTTCCACTTCTTAGCACCCGCTGCCGCCTCCACTCGCGCCTCCACCCAAGCCTCCCCCGCCCCTGCCTTCACCCACGCCTCCGGTCACACGGCCACCTCCTCCTCGGCCCACACCCACGCTCTCCCCACCCCTCCGCCCATGCCCATCTCCCCCACCCACTTCCCATTCGCCTACGTCTCGGTCCACACTCCTGCATCAGCCTACACTTCCCCACCCCTCCGACCATGCCTCTCTCCCCCACCTACTTCCCATTCGCCTACGTCTCCGTCCACACTCCTGCCTCAGCCTACACTTCCTCCCCCACCCCTCCGCCCATGCCTCTCCCCCACCTACTTCCCATTCGCCTACGTCTCCGTTCACACTCTTGCCTCTGCCTACACTTCCTGCCTCGCCTCTGCTTTCACCCACGCCACCGCAAACACGCCCACCTCCTCCTCGGCCTACATCCCATTTTTCCCATCCCTCTACCCTCTCTTCCTCTCCTTACTCCCCTTTCGCTTACGTCTTCGTCTACACCGTGCGTCGCCCCCACTTCCTCCCCTGCCTCCACCAACCTCTCCGTATCAGCACCACGAACGGCCGCGACTCACCGCCGCAAGTAAAATTTCTGCTTACTTCGATAATCGATTTTCGATATCGCTTGCGAGAGCGCGGAGGATGATAAAGAGGTGGCCGAGAGATGTCGCCTCCCGGTGTCACTTAATATACACGCAGATTAAGGAGCGGGCGAGGAATTTACTGCAGAGGCGAATCTACCTTTCGCACAGGCCAATGCTTCTTATGGCCACCGAGCGCTTCACAGCTCGATATATTTCAAGCGAAGTGCTGTCGACAGGCGCAATAAGCTAAATATCGTGGTGCAGGGTGCAGGGATAAGTGTGTAACGTTGCAAAACCCTCAATCGTAACGACAATAAACACTACAGAATTTCATCATTGTATCAAAAGAAAGTGGACGAAATATCCAGCCCACATAGAAAGACATAGAGTGAGAATTTCATAACAGTTGTCACAGAGAAAGCCAATTATGTAGAAATATACGAGTAGAACTTAAAATTCACAACTCCTATTAAAATTCATATTAAGCAATTCCATTTATATAGAACACGTTAAGGAAATATGACGGATTACTCATTTTTATAAGTAATCGTGGAAGAGAATACACCTGACCGTGCTGCATCAAATAAATTTAAGACGCAGAATATAAAACTGCGTAACTTGGAAATTATGCGTATTGGATTTCGAAGACTTTGTGTCCCATTTTCTTTACGTATTGGCTTTCTCTTATATTTTTTTAACAATTCTGTTATTCCGTACAACTGCCAGAAAAGCCGAAAGTTGGGTTCCAGTGTGACACGATTTTCACTTTTAAAACAATTAAAGTCGTTTATTTTGGAGATTTCAATTGTTTGCGAAAAATGTTTGGAGACCTATTATATTTTGAGAATTTTCGCTCTTCTTGACATTCTAGGTACTCAGAACTTGTCGTTTCATCTAACAGAATAAGCACTGTAATTTACGCCACTGTTCATAAAAGTATTTGAAAATTAAAAAACGCTTAAATATTTTTTTAATTTCCAATTTAATTTCCTGTAAAGTACAGGAACATACTATGGACAAGTGAAGATTTGGGGGAACTTTTGAAGAATTTTTGTGTGGACATTTCAGGAACATTTGGGGTAATATTCAGGAGAAAGTAAGAACTGGTTCTGGTGACTCCCATTCCATAACAGGGTGGTCAGAAACTGCTAATAATGTAATTTAATAATTTATTACTGTAAATGAGGGTATGTATCCCGGATATACGTAAAATCAAATTGGTACGTTAACAGTCTCATAATGTTGGGCTTAGAATGGTTTAATGTAGTACATATCAGGTTCTGCCCTGAGTTTGGTACAAAGAATGAAGCTATTTGCACTTTTAAAACAATTATTGACTAATTGCTATTGTTACGGGTCCAGAGAGTAAAATCTTAGTTTTTGGTATTCCTTAGGGAATTATCTCCTATATTATTTCATATATTTTGCGGCTCTCACGCGCAACCAATCTTTGTAAATGAGGTATCTAAAGAAAGAGAATTTCACGGCGACATGATGAATTGCACTTTGACTTTAAAAATATGAAGGATTTGTTTAAAAAACGCATTTACATATTCATGTCAAATACAACTCGGAACTCTCGACCGAATGCTTGAATCTATATCGTTAAATAAACCTAAATGAAGCGTTTTAGGGCCTTAAAAACTAAAATCCTGAGGCTATAGGCCTCAAGGAAATGTTACTCACACCGTAATATATATAGGACGATAACTTCTTGAACATTCTATTACATTTTTGCTGGTTAGACGCTTCTCGATTCTATCCCACCTGTTCAGAGCCTGTAGAATCTGAAACTGTATTTAAAATTATACTATTTACTTAATATTATACGCGAGTGAATTACAGGGGTGTACCTCTCTTCTCGGTGTATTTTACTGTTATCATTTACAAGGAGACATACAGAACAAATGACAGAGGATACGAAGGTCTTGAAGAAAAAATATATTACAGGCATAATATGGAAATGAAAAAAATAGGGAAGAGGGTGGACCTTAACATGCGAGAGTTCTCGCACGGGTAAGTGGGTCTACTTTTATTACTGACCTGGTTGGCCGAGGTCAGTAGAGCTTGTGCCGACGCAGCGCCTCGGTCTGAAGGGTCGCGGGTTCCGAGTTGCCGTGGGCGTGGTTGTTTGTCCTTTGTCTTTCATGTGTGATGTCGCGGAAGGCCACGTGAGTCTACCGACCACAGACCTAAGAGCCCGCAGGTGTGTCTAGTATAAAAGGGTAATGTGACTCCTTGTGGGTACCCGGCGCGGATAGTCATAATCGACATCCCCTGAAGCTCGAAAAGCCCCCAAAAGAAAAAAACGGAATCTAATTTTATTAAAAGATGCATGCTTCAGAGTAGGAATTTCTTGGCTTTTAAATTGTGTATTAACTTCAAGTATTTAAGACCTGTTAGTAATGCGTAAAATACCTTACAAATAATTTGTGTTTTTTGTAGAGTGCTGTCGATACTGAAACTTCGACCAAATATGTTACATTATTAAAAATTCCTCTAATGCACAAAAAACTCAAATTTTTGATGACGTTATTTTTCACGGACAACTTGTTAATGACGACACAAGGTGACGGCGGCAGTATTATATGTACAATAACATATACGCGTACAACATTTTTCTCCGATGTAAAACTCTGAATTATATATTATTGCTTCAACCAGAATATAATGCCTTATCTAAATCGGGAATATTCTATCGGAAAATTTACGTACCGATCTGAACGAAGTTTGAGTGACATTGAAAGAATTTTGAATATGTGACACAATGCAGTTAGTATTTTGTGTTCATTTCAGTTTTATGAGAGTATATTTAAGATATGACAGAATGTTATCTATATATTTGTGTTGCCATTCTTAAAAAAACGTTTCTAAAGGAACATTTATGCTTGTTAATATTGATATTAAGAAACCATAAAATGTCATAAACCATGAAGTAGTTTTCTGTGCCGTTCCGTACTCAACATAGGCAACCCGCTCCTCACACATGTATTTTGCACCTCGTCTTCAGTATTCTCTTCATTTACGAAAGTAGAATCAATCATGCTATTTTGATCGATGTTTATAAAAACCCATTAATTAAAAAGAACATATCAAAATAATGATTCACTACTTAAGAGTCCCCCCTGGTGGGAGAAGCCTGGTTAGGGAAAACCCCGTAATCCGACGGGTAGGTCGGCGCCGAATCTAGTTATCCAGCTGGGGAAGATCATTGCCACCTCCCGCGAGCATGAACCACATTTCCACAAAGCATGAACCCCACGCACAGGAATAATGACCTTAACAGTTGACGCGTACGAAATATCTAATCAATCAATTAAACCGATCTTCGCTGCCTGTACGTACCACACCACATCGTTTCTACCAACAGACACCACCGTCCCTTCCTCGTCCCCATCCACCCGTGACGGGTGCCCCGTCCACGTGCTACTCGTTGAGCGCCCGCGCCCAACGCCTGCGCCACCACCGCGTGTCGATTTATTATTGATCTCGTGCAAATTGCGGGCGTCCATAATTCAGACGGCGAAACCTCTTTTCGGGGCGCCGGGCGTGACTGGCGTCTGCGCTGCCTCGTTCATCCAACTTTCAGCGCGCGCGCTTAGCGGAGCGCGACTCGCGCCCCGCCCGCCACGCCCACGCGCGCGCCCACGCCCCCAACCACGCCCCTTCACCGCCCCGGCACCGCCCCGGCACCGCCCCGGCACCGCCCCGGCACCGCCCCCACACCGCCCCCACACCGCCCCCACC